>PVKE010012289.1:0-38614 GCA_004027555.1 Craseonycteris thonglongyai | reverse complement strand
TGTCTGGGTTCTCCTCTCATGCCGCCATCTTGCTCCCATCCAGAGTTGCTTTCAATGGGAGGACTTGCTCTGTGCCTTGAAGATAATGGCATTGACAATGGGGCGTGACCGGTATTTCCCTCCTCAGTGTTCAAACTGCTTTCACCCTCATTTGCTTCTGCTAACAGTGCTTGTAGAAGGTCAGTATCCTTATACCCATTTCATTGATGAGAAAGGAGGACAGAATGCTTCAGTGCTCTGCCTTAGGTGACATCTCCTGACAGGCACAATGTGGGTCCCCCATCTGGGGAATGAGTCCAGATCCCAGCACCTTTCGACGACACCACTAATTCCATTGAGATTTATTGAGTGCAGGGCATGAGCCAGACACCCTGCTGGTGTTCCCAGGAGGCGGTTCTCAAGTGCCCAGGGCCCAGGGAGGCCTAGCAGCTCCCGCCATGGGAGCTCAGAGCATTTCTTATTACAAGACGCAGTGTATTCCATTCACCCAGTAATTTTCATATCTTTCTAACATGACCCTGAGATTTCTTCAAAATCGAACACCCTGACTTATTCAACTTTGTATCTTCAGCCTGCCTCCCAGTGCCTGGGACGCAGGAGGTGAGGGATGGGCTGAGTAAATGGACAACTACATAGATAAAATAGATGCAGATCTGAATTGGGCTAACACAGAGGCATGAAGAAAGCCTCATGGAAACCGGAAGGGGTGCGTGACTGTCTGGCTAGGAAGGCTTTTCGAGGAAGGAACTAGACAGAAGAAGGGAAGGCATGCTAGGTATGGGAACGCCATGAACAGCGCTAGTCTCACTAAATGTGTCCACTGAGAAATAGTACAGGCTCGCTGGGGACACAGTGGCTGAAGGGCAGGGCACAGAATATCAGGACAGCAATGTCATTCAGGTCAAGAAAGTAATTATACAAATGAATTTTTTAATTTGATGAAGCTTAATTAAGATGCTTTAAACAAGTTAACAAATTCATGAAAACGAAATAATTCAATTCCAATTCATCGGTAGATGAATCCGAGTAAGAAAACTTGCCTCCATTTATGGCTCCAAAGAACATTGTTTTAAGCAAGATATTTCACTCCGGGGTGTGTGTGTGTGTGTGGGGGGGGAATCCACACTCTTCAGGGTTGAAATGAGGGGGGAAGCCAGTGGCCTTTGGGCTCTGGGCCCCAGTTTCTCCTCCCAGGAGCTCCCCCCACCCCACCCCCACCCCCGCTGCCTGGGAGGAGCAGGGCCCCGCCCCTGGTGGCGCAGCGGGGCGGCCACACCTGGCATGCATTTGGGGACTTGCAGCCGCACCTCGGGGGCAGGCTGGTGTCTGAGCCGCAGCGCCTTTAGGGATCCCCAAGGTCCCCTCAATCAATAATCCCTGGGGTGTTTTATGAGGGTTGGATTATGAGGATTTGGAAAGGGGACGATTAAGCCGGACTTCAAAGACGCGCTCCAGCCGCACCTGCAGCATTTACGAAGATCTATTAATAGAAAGCACACGATTGAGCAGTAATCCCCGATTCATAGAAGATCGAAGATTTATTCCTGTGGGCCCAAGCGGCACTGAGGACTTTGGTTGCTGGGCTGCCTGGAGGCCGGGTGTGTTGCTCCCACATCTGCTCAAGGCTCACATCAGTCTCGGGTGACGCGGGACCCTTTGGGTCCTACAGGAAATGGAGGACAATTCTGCAGACACGCAGCGAGTCCCTGCCTAGGTCATCATCTAGCCTAGGATGTCACCGTTTGGATGCAGGACACAGTCCCTAGGCCCTGGTGATAGTAAGTATGATGCCAGTTTGCTGGGGACTGGAAGCCAGAGCAGGGGTTTGTCCTAGCCAAGCCCCTCCCCCTCCCGTCCCCTCCCCCTCCTTACCCGAGCCTCCGTTTTGTCATCTGGGGAATGGTGGCACTCTCATCAGCCACCCTCAGCAGTTTGGAGCAGCTTCAGAATTCTAGAGTCCGTTTGGGTCCTATTTGATCCTAAAGGTCTCTGTATTTGAATTTCTCATTAAAAGAGTCATGGAACAGATCCATTCATTAATGTCTTAGTTCACCTCAGCGAGCCGAAGGCCAGCTGCCCTTTTTGCTGAATAGAAGAAAAAAAGAGGGATGATGGGATGGCTCAGTGGGTTAAGTGCTCGCTTTGCAGCCCCAGGGACCCAGGATCCAATCCCAGCCCTGGCTCTGGCCCGTGAGGAACCATACGCTGAACTGGGGCGTGCCTCCCATGTGGGAGGCCCCCAGCCTAGTTCCTACCCTGTGCTGCCCTTTCCCACCTGTGTGGAACAAAACCATGTTAACAACTGATGGTGTATAACTATGGAGATGCTCTGGGCCCTCCCCCTTCTCTCTGTCTCTCTCTGTCTCTGTCAAAAACAATAAAAAAATCTTAAAAAAAAAGAAGATTTTCCTTTGCTATTAAACATTATTTTAAAACAAATTTTCCTATTTCTACAACTTAGCGTAGGAGTTCATTTATGTAACCATTTCCCCATTTTGCTGAGCGTTTCTTATCGCCTTTTTGTTACTGTAGTGGACACAGCATGAACAGCCTTGTTGAGCCCAGAGGGGTAGCATGAGGCAGTGTCAGGGTCACACACTCCAGATTCAGATGGCCTGAGCTCGAATCTCACCCCCACCACGAGCTGTGTGCCTTTGGGCAAAGCACATAACTTCTCAGCACCTCCGTTTTCTCACCTGTAGAATGGGATTTGAATAGTACCCACCTGAAGAGTTATTATGGGGAACTGATAAGGGAATAGATGCCAAGTGCTTAGAACCCGACCGCGACAGCTGCTACATCCCATGAGCTATACAGTTGTGGGCTGTTGTCACTCTCCTGAAGCCACAAGCTCGCTTGGCTTTTGTCTCACTTTCCTAGGATTCCCTCCAGTACTGCACCCAATCTGCCACTTCCGAGGGACAGGCATTGCTCATCCCTCACCCTGGATGAGGCCATGGGGACCACACAGGTGGGAATCATGGGTCTCAATGACCTGAGCTCCCCTTCTCACGGCATTGCCATCCTTCTGGTGTTTAGGGGCTTCGCCACCTAAAAGAGCTCCTTGAAGACAGAAACCCACACTTGTTCCTTTCTTCCTTCCCTCTCCCCATCCTCCACCTCCCATATCCACACTCCACCACACATGAAGATCAGCCCCCAACCAAGATAAGAGGACGGGAGCCAGTCCTGGCTCCACGAGACTTGTCTCAAGAGTAATTGTGAACCATAACGTTCAAGGGTTTTCTTTCTTTCTTTTTTCTGTTTCTATTTGGAGGGCTCCATTCCTCCTTATATTGAAGAGCTGAGAGAGAAAAGAGGAGACACGTACCACAGCTGCATCTCTAAGGAAACAAGGAGCGCTCTCTCTTGCTCCTGAGAGCTGGGGCTTGGCGCACACCTCACCTCAGGACTTTTGACAGTAATGAGGTAGCAGAGTGGAGAATGGTCTGCTGAGAGATGCGCTTCAGGAAGAGCGCTCACAGCGTCTTGCTCAGCAGAACTGATAAGATTAAACCAACCGTAACCCAGTAAACAAACCTCATGGGAAAGACAAGAAATAGTTTATGGTTTTGCTCCAAGAAATGTAACTTTGGTGCCTCTGTGTGCTGGAAGAATTGAGTTATGGGGCAGAGGACTAGGTCAGAAAGCAAACCACGGGGTTCTTTTCCTGTTTGAAAGTCTGTGGCCTGTGGTTAGCTTTTCTAATCTTGTGAGTCCAGCTCACAGGAAAGGAGACTCCTCAAGTAGGACTTGCTGAGATCCCTCTTGCATTCTCTCCCCTTTCCTTCCTTTGCCTTCCATTGAGCTTCCTAGCCCTCTCAACAGGCTCAAGGCTTAATTCCCCACTGGTCCAAAGCCAGGCAGACTATTTTTTATAGGATGATTGTACATTCTGGATACTTCCTTCTGTCTAAATGAGTCAGCAGGCCTTTGCCAATTTTGTATGTATTTGCTGATAAAGGAGGTCATGTTTTCTCTAAAGAAAGTGTGCGGGTTTCTGTGGAGCCACAGACGGGTCTGCATTCAGGTTCTGTTTCTGCCCATGCCAGCATTGTGGTGAGAGGGCACCACCAAATCTCGACTTACTGATCTGTAAAGGGGTCTCCTGCTAGCCCGGCCTACTGCATAGGATCCTTAGAAGGATTAAGAGGTAATGTTTGAGGTGCTTCATGAATAGACAAGGGCTCTCCCACGTCCCGTATACCAACTGTTCCCGAATCCAGGTAAGTCTTCCAGGGTAAGACAGTCCCAAGGAAGGATGGAAGTCACATTTCATTCCTGGCCAGATGATATCCCCAGTCACTTGGCCAGTCTCAGTTTTAACTGGTTGGCTCTGTGGTTTGGGCTTCTCCCTTCTGTTCCTGAAATAATTTGTCCTTGTTCCTCTTCACGGAATTCTTTCCCTCCTTCTAACCAAATTCAAAAGTCATCAGAACCAGGTAAGTCTGTATTTTCTCTGAATGTCAAGTGTGCTGGTTCATGGACGTCAGAGGACAATGTCTAGCAGGAAAGAAAGGTGAGAAGAAAAGATGGCTAGCTGTGAGAGGCTAATTTTCAGAGGGGTTTTAAGTTCTCCTCTTGCCTGGGATAGTAATTAGATGCCTTGTGGCCATAAAAATTAGCAACAAGCCTTGTCCATTTGTCAAGATACTATCAGGTGTATAGAAAAGCTATGGGCTGATAAGCTGATGCAAAACAGGAGGTGCCTAACTAGCAACGCTTGAGCATTCATCCCAGCACCTCTTCCCCGTCTGACCCTGCCTCCAACCTTGGCAAATTATAGTCACTTGATGAACGATTGAAGGTAAGTCCAGGAACACAAGATTTGCTTCTGGAATGGAAGCCAGTGGTAGTAGCTGGTAATGTTTTCAGAGTGCCAAGGTTCTCCAAATTAGATCTCATCATCTTCCCTTTCTTCTAATTTACAAGGAGAGACATATCAAGACTTCACCTTTGGTCCATCTCTGAAAAATGCTACCTGACTGGGAAGATGACATACCCTGGGCAACATGAGCTTGCAGTCTGATATACTTACTTACCCGAGAATGCAGCCACTATAGACTAAAAACAGCCAGCCGAAGCATAGGCAACTCCTGAAGCAGGATTGGGTTGAACACACCAATCATATAAAGCAAGCACAATAAAATACTCCAAGAGATCGAGACATGAATAATATAAATCAGAAATATGAGATCATACAGCAACCAAGCAGACATACTAAGTATAACAAATACAATAGCTGAAATAAAGACTTTAATAGATGGAATCAATCATATAATTGATAAAGCTCTGGAATTAATTAGACATTTGGTTAACCAAAAGGCAATGAGAAAAGCTTGGATTCTTTTATCCAAAATATAAATGAAAAGCTAAAAGATTTGGAGGACATAAGCCAAAGTACCAGGGTACAGATAATAAGAGTGACAAAATAAATGGATAGGAAAGACATCACCAAAATCTTGATAAATTTTTCAGAATTAACAAAAAATAAAAGAATTTAGATTTAAAAGGCTCATAGTATGCCTAAAGACATTCTAAGGAAATCTAAGAATATCAAAGATAAAAAAACAATATTCAAAATGCTTCCAAAAATAAGAAAAAAAATTTTCACAGAAAAAATAATTAAATTTTTATCTTCTTATTTGGCAGCCACTTGGATGCAAGAAGTAAAATAATTGTTTTCAAAGTATAATAACTTAGATTCTTAAAGGTTTTGTTTTGTTTTTTATTCAGGAATATTGTCACTTACATATGAGGATATAATTAAAAAGTATTCTCCAGCATATGAAGCTTCACAATATTTTTTCATATTAATCTCCCTGAAAGGAATTGTTGAAGAATGTATGCAAATGAAAAGATAAATAAATGGGAAGGATGCTATAAGAGATATAAGAACTAAAGATGACCACATAGTTTATCTCAGTGGGAAAATTTTAAAAGAGTGAGAGAGAAAGTGAAATATTACATCCATAAAATTTAGAACTAAAATTTTAGGCAAATCAATGGAATGAAGTGGGGATGGGTGAAGAGTTTCTTTCAGGTAGATAAGACATACCAAGATACTTGCTTTATTTGATTTAGAGATAGTTATAGATGAGCTTAAGAACGCTGCATTGAATATAAACATGGGAATGAACCTTAAGTTAACAATAACCGCTTAAGAACAGAGAGAGAAAATATATACCTTTTAAACCAGAAGGGTAAAACTTAATAGCTCTGATAGAAAGCAGGAACAAATTTAATAAATAAAAATGTTAAAGGAAACTATAATAAATTGAAAATATGAGATCATATGGCAGAAATATGTTTTGCTTGCCTCAATAATAATTACAAAAACTAACTGAGGTCCAAATCTGACAAAAGACTAATATCTAGAAAGCACAAGGGACAAGGTAGACACTGACCTTAAGACTGTAATTCTTCCCAAACTTTCCATGTAGTTCTCACAGAAGCAATAATGCTGTTTCATATTAGTGTTTGTTGGTTCACGCACTATTTAATGAAATTACCTACTTTCAATAATTATGACAACTGACATGAACATGTTTGGGAATAAACACAACCACCTCTGATGAAGCCTTGCCCTCAGGTGGTGAGAACAGCAGGAAGAGAGCCCCCTGCAGGTGACACACTTCCTGGAAATTTGGGGTGCTTTGGGCTTCAGAAGTTAGGTTTTGTAGAGAGACTAGAACCGCAGTTCATCCCATGACTCACTTAAGTGGAAGCCCTTTAATCTGCTTCAATTATACGTCAAAAAAATTTTTGGATTTTTAAACGCTTGGGCTCGTTCCCAAAACTTCCTCTTAGAGTCTTCGACTGTTTCTAACTTTGTGCAAGAGACGGTTGACCCCCAGTATGATTACATTAGACTCTGGGCCCAACGGTCGGTGTCCATTTCATGGCTTCCATAGAGCGCAAGAGCCCACAGAAACATCTGATGATGCATTTGAAGTGTATTTTCCTGCAATAACACAGGCACTGAGAGCCAACTATTAATTTAGTCACTCAGTATCATTCCTGTGCTATGAGCTATGCTCCTTAGGAATGTGTCTAGCAAATTAAAATTATGCAAAAAAAAAAAAAAGTATTGCCTAAGAATAGTTTTCCTTCCTTAGAAGGGATCATTTTTAACAATGTCAGAAAAAAACAGGTGATTACTTTGGTTAAAAAGTATGCACACGTCTTATTTGGAAGTTAGTTACGCATGGACTAAGAATGCTCTGTGGAAATATTAGCTGACTCATTGTTTTTTCTTTATCAACAAGTTGTCCCTTGACACAGGTCACTTTGGTGGTCTCTCCTGTATTATCTTCTTACCGCCACTGGGAAAACTTTTGAAGTTTCACTGTATAGTTTGATGTTTACAAGTTTCCTGGTAAATATCATTTATCAAACTAAAGTTGATTTCTTCCTAGTTTTATCTTGGTCAGCATTGGGCTCTCTATGAAGATATAGTTTTGTCTCTTTTTTATCTGGAAACATAAAACATTGAATTAATAGATTTCATCTGCTGAGTGGGCTCTTCTTGCACAATGTATTACTCTTTTTAAAAGCTGCTAGATTTTACCTGCTTACAATTTTTAAATCTATGGCCATGAGCAAGATTTCACTATAGCTTTTGATGCTTCGTTTAGTTACAGTGTCAGAGTTGTGCTAGTCTTGAAAAATGAGCTGGAAAATGTTTCATATTTTTCTATGCTCTGAAAGAGTTTAAATAACAGAGAAATGACATGTTTCTTGAAGCTATCCATAAAGATAGGCCCTTCACAATTACTCCAAACTCTTATGATTGTTGTTCTTTTAGGTTTTAACATCTTCTGGAGTCTGTTTCTATATATTTTTCTACAGTCATCAATTTCTTCTATATTCCAAATTCAAGGAAATGAAAGTAATAAGTATATTCTTGAATTTTGAAGTCTTTTTGTATCTGCTTATTTTTCCTTTGTTGATTTATAATGCAATTTGTGTTTTTTAACTTTAAATATCTAAATATTTATGTTTTATTGAAATTTTAAAGAAAAAAGATGTTTAATTGAAGTTTGTGATAGTTTCTATTAATTTTATAGTTTTATAATCCATTAATGTCTGCTCTATTTTTATAAACCCGCTTTATTTACTTTTTATGTTTTTATGTTTTAGTTAAATACTTAATTATTTTACTTACATTTTTACTTGATTTCTAAAACAATGCACTTACATATTTAGTCATCTGAGTACTGATTTACATTTAAGTCTTGTCATATTTTATGTATTTATTTATTTATTTATCTTTGACAGAGTCAGAGAGAGAGAGACAGAGACAGACAGAAAGAAGGGGGAAGGCCCAGAGCAGTCTCCATAGTTGTATGTCATCAGTTTTTGACATGGTTTTGTTCCACACGGGTGGGCAGAGGCCACGCAGGGCAGGAACTGTGCTGGGGGCCTCCTGTGTGAGAAGCACCTCAGTTCAGCATATGGGTCCACACGGGTCCGGGCCAGCATTCGATCCTCGGTCCCCAGGGCCTCAAAGTGAGTGCTTAACCCACTGAGCCATCCTGGCTTCGCCGAGTCCTGTTATATTTTAATGTGATAATTTCATTTTCATATATTTCTAAATGGTCTGTAATTCTAATATGATTTCTTCTTAAGCCCTTGTTTTACTTAGAATCATGTTTTATTAATTACTAAATGAATACAATAGTTGCCTATTTTCTTCTCAACAGCTAGTTTTGTTGAAGAATTCAAGTTTCCACTTATCAATGAGAGAAAAGTTCCAAGACCCCCCAGTGAATGCCTGAAACCGCAAATAGTACTGAACTTCATATATACTATATTTTTTCCAATACCTACACTAAAGTTTAATTTATTAATTATCACAGTAAGAAACTAGCAACAATAACTACTAATCAAATAGAACAATTATAACAGTATACTATAAAAAAAGTTACCATATGAATGTGCTCTCTCTCTCTCAAAATATAATTTGTCGATTTCTGAGAGAGAGTATTACAGTAACTTACTGTCACTGTATTTCTGGATTTCCCCTTTTGTTTTTTCACCAGTGTTTGTTTTATCTATTTTGATGCTATTTTGGCAGATTGCTCATGACTCAGGGTCTTTGCACTTGTCCATATTCTGTGTAGAGAAAACATGCTGTTTACTCTAATTTATTCTCTGTCATAGCCATCTATTATTCTTAATTTGGATGAAATAGTCTTTTAAATTTTCCCAAAGATTCTTGGTAGAATGTTTTTCTAGTCTTTTCCTTTTTTATGCGCTATTTCTATTTTCTCTGATGCCAGAGGAAATGCCTTTATTGTGTTTTTCTTACAGGCTGCTCTCAAATAATTTTCCAGTGTCCATTCAGATTTATAACTAAGGTGATTAGTACTGATGGCTGTTAGGGGTTTTTCTCTGCCTTGTGCAAGGCTGCTTCCCCAACCTTCACAAGAGAAAGACTAGCCTTTGTGTAAATGGGTAGGTATGCTAATTAATAGGCAGGCTTTCCTTCAGGTGCCTGAATGAGAAGTAGGAAATCCCCAATTACCAAAATGAAAAAGTCTTCCCATGGAGAGTGTAGTGTTTTGTGGAGTATTTCACTCCTGAGCAAAACTGAATTTCCTTTTGTATCATTCTGGATTTCTAAGGTCAACTCAAGCCCCGGTCCACTCTTGGGAGTCCTTCCAGGAGGGCATACTAGGCATACTAGGACCTCCCCAGGGGACCCAAGACATTACTCATCACAATGAGAATTACTTCTATTATTTTCTCTAGAACATACGTGAAGCGTTTTATTTTGATAGTCTCACTTTAGTCTTAAAACTTTGAAAGCTAATTCTTTTTTTACTAGTGTTTTGCAAATAACGATACAAGATCTAAAGCTGATAATGAAACTAACAATGAATAAATGCCTGTCCGAGGTGTGACTGTGGATCCAATGACCTGACTTACCACAGGTCCACATGGCCTCTCGAACACGCTTCAACCTTTCTCTAATGTGGGAAGCACAAAATCATCTTCAACCTTTGATCAGGTCTTGGAGCTTGGAGGAAAATTCCAGCAAAAAAAAAAAAAAAAGTCTGGATGAGACAAAGAACGGATTATAGGATAAGGTGACCAGATTTTAACATTGGTAAAGCGGGACACCATTGACTGGGGGGTAGAGGGTTCTTGATTAAAAATTTGGTCTATCTCCCGCTGTTCCCTAGCTTGTCGTGCGTTCTTTCCAAAAATTGGGACTTTTTTAAAATGCCAGGGGACACAGGACAAATTGTTAAAAATCAGGACTGTCCCGCCAAAAGCGGGACGTCTGGTCACCCTATTATAGGAAGGTGTGCCTTCTGTGCTGAGCCAGGGCACTCTTCTGAGAAGGCAGAGTGCTCGTAATGGCTTACCCAGGCCGCACTTTGGGGATGTCAGGTTTCTGTGAGAGCTGTTTCAGGCTGTTGTTGCTATGATTTATGGCCAGGATTCCACCCGGCACATAGCAGTCTTGTGCCATGCTCTTCAGACTCCAGCGCTCTCAAGTCTGTCCCTTTGTCATTCCAACTCCAATTTAATAGGAAACACAAGCCACCCTGGAGATGGCAAACCTGTCTCCTAGCTGTCCACTGGTTGATTGGATGTCCAGCCCTGCAGAACTCCAGCTTTGTATTTTTAGAGTCTGACCCCAAGGAAGTCATGCTGGGTGAGCTTTGGGGAAAGACTCCTGCCAGACTCGGCTGGCCCCACAGACCAGCCAAAGAGGCAACACAGCAGGCCAATTAGCCAGCGGCTGTCTGTCAACTGAATAAACGAGGTGAGTGGAGGCAAGGGGCTGTCTTTGCCACTGACAGTAAGCAGATCACAAGGATTAACTTCTCTGGTCTTAGAGCCCTTTGGGGAACCTGCCATTTGTTCTATCTGTATGGTCGATCTTCTTGATTTTAATAGAGGAAATGGACCAAACTACCTTTGGCAAAGCAAAGGGCTCTCCTCTCTGTTGCCATGGAGAAGATCGGTTTTCCAGGTTAGCACAAGATCAATGCTAACACGAACCTGCTATCAGAACTTCGGTTGTGACAAATGATTTTTATCAAGCAATGTCTGAAATTGTATAAGATGATAGGACAGAATGAATGCTTTAAGAACATGAACTCCACAATCTGTCTGCCTGGGCTGAGATTTCAGCTCCTTTCTTCCAACTCTGTGGTTTTGGACAAATTATCTTGACCTCTCTGGTCTGTTTCCAAGCTGGTAAATGGGAATAACAGTGCCCACACCTAAGGAACTTGCTTTGAGCCTCACATCAGATGACATGTATAAAGTGTTTAGAACATTCCTGGCATAGGGAAAGAGTTTAATGGATGTTGATTATTGTTATTAAATATTCTGAATTCTAACTGATCCCTCAAACCAAAAGGTATTTTCATCACAGTTTCTACAAATGAGCAAACTAATGAAGAGAAAGTCACAGTATCATGTCCACACATTTTTTTTGTATTTAAATGGACCAGAATTCAATCCTCAGCTATTTGATTCTAAAGTCTTGAAATTTTCCGTGAGCTTCGCTGAAATTTACTTCTTGTAGAACAGCTTTTACTGACTTGTTCTTTGGCATTATGCCAACTACCCACAAGAAAGGCTATTATGAGACAGACTCATTACATCTGTGATTGGAGCTATTGAAGGAATCATGTTAGGACCGTTGTCTACCACATCATACAGCAGTTTCTGCATTCATGGGAGAAATTCCTTGGGAATCAGTTTTCAATAAAACTGTGCTCCTTCTGAACAAGTGGTTTGTTTTATTTTTCTTTTGGAGAACTGTGACTAATCATGATCCTTCTTTGTTTTGGCTGCTAAGAAGCTTAGAGTCAAATTTGTTGCTTTTCTCTAGTACTTTCATGTACTAATCTTATTCCAGATTTATGATATTCCTTGTCTTGTTTCTTCTTTACTCTTATTCCCTTGATAATATATTTTATCCTGTTGTATATTTTGATACACTTCTACAGTGCCTTTTTGGAATAAAGCAAGACTGAATGTATTTTAAAAATCTAAAAATATAGTTCAATTCATGTTGATCTCTTTCCCTGGCTTTTGTCTCTGCTAGTCCTGTTGGAGCAGATGCTATTCTTTTCCCAGGGTTGGATAAGCCCCACTGGAACATATGACACAATTATTCAGAACATCATGCTATCTAGTATGTCAGTAACAGGCAGAAGTTGATTTAAACTACAGAAATTTATGAGAATAAAATATTACACAGCCAACCATATGCTCACTTATTTCATACACAAATGACTGACTACTAGGGGCAGATAAGATTAGGGCTAGGGAGCCAGAGATGTAAGCAATTACATTAACTTATTACAACCCCCTCAGAAAGCCCTCTCTGCTCATTCAAAGCTGCTTCAGATTCCTCCTCACCATGCTCTATGCTATCATTGCATTTATTACGCTGCAATCTAATAAGGATTGTTTCTTATTTTTTAATTACTTTCCTAAGGCTCAGGTAGGTAGGTAGGTAATGCACAATACAGACTCAATACATATTTCTTGAGTGAATGAATCAAGGGTGCAGAGGAAGGCTACTCAACAGAATAGAACAGATGGAAGACTTGGATAATTTCTGGGGAAGTAACACATACATTGTTTGACTATTAAATAAGAATATGTAACCTAGAATAAGAAAAAGGAAGAAAATTCTAAGCAAAAGAAACAGTGTGTGAAAAGTCACAAAGCTATAGAAACCATGACATGCTTGGGGATTTGAAAGTATTTCAATATGCCTGAGATCTGGGTTAAGAAGAGATGAACTTGGAATGTGAATTTTATCTTGAGCCCCACAGAGAGTCATTGATGAATTTTAGGCAGGGGAAGGGGCAGGTTACAAGATGATCATGTATGTGCTTTAGAGAGATTACCTTGACTCCAGTGAGGACTGTAGATTGATGGCAGACATTTAGGAGGCTATTACATCAATCCAGGAGAGAAATGATGAAGCTTTGAATTAATTATGTAGTGGGAGTTGTGATGGAAAGGAGGGGCGTACTTGAGGTTTTTAGGTGGTAGAATCAACAAACAGTGAGCAATTGTATGGGGAGGATGTGGGAGAGAGACGAGGCTGTAATGCTTCCCACATTTCTATGTTAGTTAACAGGATGAATGTTGGTGTCATTTTCCCAAACAAAAAATAACAGAAGAAGGTGAGGGAGGGTGATTCAGTCAGATTTGGACACATAGTACTTGCAATGCCATGGGTATTGCCAAACAAAGCAGGTCTTTCTGCACAAGGATATGGAGCTCCAAAGACTGATTTGCTAAGACATTGCACAATTTGGGAAGTACCATTATATAGCTGTAGCTGAAGGCATAAGGCATGTTTTCCAAGTCACTTAGAAGAGAGTAAGGAATAGAAAACTGTAAGACATTGACTTTTGGGAGATGAGCATAAAAAGAGAGTCCAATGAAGAAGGCTAAAAATGGTGGCTAGAATGACAGGTAAAAAATGGTAGACCTCAAGCCAAGGGAGAAGAAACTCAATAAATCAGGAGAATCTTGCATTGCCAGCAATTTGACAGACAAGATATCCTAAACAATCCTTCTTTGAAATGTGGATAAAATTTAAACATATTTTCAAATGAATTGCTGAACTCCTTACTAAGTAAGGAATCCTAGAGAGCAAAAATAATAAAAGCATGGATTCAGAGGCAAACTGGCACTGAAGCCCATTTTCTCAGAGAACTAACTATTGAACCCCAGAGATCTTGAACTCATATCCCTAGAGCCATGAGGGTACACAAAGTAGAAAACAACAAGGTAAAGAGTCTAATAGGAGATGCTGTAGATACATGAGGGTTCTAGTATAAAAGTGAAAAATCAATCCACCAACCAAACAATTAATCCAGCAAAGGAGAAAAACCAAGAACCTTCCCTACTTTGAACTGCTTCTCTTCAGTAACAAGCAGGAAAGAATCTCACCCTCACATAAATGTTTCTCTTAAAAATATGGAACCACAAATTAGACCTTACAGAGTTTAAAGATAAAATCATGATATTATCAAAAAAGAAGAACAAAAAACACTAAGACTCAAAGTAACTGTTGCACCAAAACAATAATCAAACATATCAGAGATCTTAGAAATAGCAGAGATCCGAGTCATGTCAACAAAGTCTATAGATTTTAGAATTATCTAGCAAAGAACAACAAAAATCATATTTTATATATAAAAGAAGTAAAAGAGGATATTAAAAATAGACTAAAAAGCCAAAAATATTATCAATGCAAACTATGGGAGCAGGCAAGTAAGAGAGTGAAAGAGAGGCAATATTGAAGGATATTATGGAAAAGATTTTACAGAATGGATGAAAAAATCAATATTTAACTGTAGGCAACCTATAAATTTTAAGTGGGATGTGTTTCAAGACATTGTATTGATATGTAGCATACCAAAGACAAAGAAAACATCTAAAAAGTAGACAGAGAGAAAAAATTACCCAAAGAAAAGAGTGAGACTAATGACCAATTGACTAGGATTAGTTGAAGCTAGAAAAAGAACAAGAATTTAAGGATTTATGTCCCCAGGGTGATACAGAGCACAGGTAGAGAGGATGGGACATCCCTCCATCAATACTCCATTATACAAATATGCAAAGATAGAGAGAAAACTCAAATAAATAAAATCACAAATGAAAGAGGAGACCTTATAAATGATACCAGAGAAATACAAAGGATCATAAAAAATTATTGTGAATAATTATATGCCAACAGATTTGACAACCTAGGAGAAATGTGTAAATTCTCAGAAACACGCAACTTTTCATGACTGAAACATGAAGAAATAGAAAATTCAAACAGATCAATGAGTAGTAAGGAGAGTGAATCAGTAGTCAAAAACCTCCCAACAAACACTAGTCCAGGACCAGATGGCTTTACTGCTGAAGTCTACCAAACATTCAAAGAATAAATACTAATCCTTCTCAAACTCTTCCAAAAAATAAAAGAACAGGGCATGCTTCTGAACTCATTTTGTGAGGCAAGCATTACTTTGATACCAAAACCAGACAAGAATGTCACCAGAAAAGAGAAGTATAGGCCCACATCTCTGATGAACATAGATGCGAAAATCCTCAACAAAATATTAGCAAACTGAATTCAACAACGTGTTAAAAGGATCATATACTCTGATCAAGCAGAATTTATTTCAGGGATACAAAGATGGTTCAATATTCACAAACCAATCATGTGATAGATATTATATTAACAAAATGAAAGATAAAAATCATATGATCATCTCAACAGATGCAGAAAAGGCATTTAACAAAATTCAAAATGTATTTATCATTTTAAAAGCTCTCAACAAAGTGGGTGTAGAGGGGACATATCTCAATATAACAAATGACATATATGGCAAGCCCGCACAGCTAACATCATACTCAGTGGTGAAAACCTGAAAGATGAGGAACAATACCAGGATACTCATTCTTGCCACTTTTATTCAACATAGTAATTCAACATAGAATTCCTAGCCAGAGAAATTAAAAAAGGAAAAGAAATAAAAGGCATGAAAAGGAAGAAGTAAAACTCACTATTTACAGATGACATAATATTATTTATAGAAAACCCTAAAAATTCCACTAAAACCTATCAGAAAAAAATTTTAAATTCGATAAACTTGCAGGATAAAAAAAAATCAATATGTAAAATCTGTTGTGTCTTTCTTTGTATATTAAACACATGTCAAAAAGAGACATTAAGAAAATAATTCCATCTACAATGGCATCAAAAAGGAAAAAAAGGGGAAGCTGGGATGGCTCAGTGGGTTAAGTGCTCACTTTGCAGTCCAGGGGACCGAGGATCGAATCCTGGCCCCAGCCCGTGCAGACCCATGTGCTGAACTGGGGAGTTCCCCCAGTTCAGTTCTCTCTCTGTCTCTGTATCTCTCTCTCTCTCTCTCTGTGTCAAAACAATAAAAAATAAATTTAAAAAAAAGGAAAATAAAAACAAGGAATAAATTTAACTAAAGAGGTGAAAGACTTATACACTGAAAATTGTAAGACATTAAATAAAGAAATTGAACAAGAAACAAATAGATGGAAAGATATTTCATGCTCATGTTTTGGAAGAATTAATGTTGTTAAAATGTCTATATTACCCAAAGCGATCTACAGATTCAATGCAACCCTTACCAAAATTCCAATGGCATTTTTTTTTTTTTACAGAAATAGAACAGATAATTTTACAATTTGTATGGAACCACAAAAGACCTCAAATAGCCAAAGCAATCTTGAGAAAGAAGAACAAAGCTGAAGGTATCACATTCCCAGATTTTGGTATTTAACCAAAGAAAATGAAACATTACCTCTGTAAGATATGTGTACCTCATATTCATTGCAGCATTATTTACAATAGCCAATGTATAAAAACAACCTAAGAGTCCATCAGCGAATGACTGGATAAAGAAAATGTGATATGGATAATGGAATATTATCAGCCATAGAAAGAAATTAAATCCTTCCATTTGTAAACAACGTAGATGGACCTTGAGGGCATTATGTTAAGTGAAATAAGTCAGACAGAGAAAGATGAATACCATATGATCTCACTTATATTAGAATTAAAAAAACAAACAAACAAAACAAACAAACAAACCTGAAACAGAAACAGGAACAAACAAACCAAGCTTGTATATATAGAGAGAGTGATGGTGGCTGTCAGAGGCATAGGGTTGGGGGTGGGAGAAATGGGTAAAGGAATTCAAAAGGTACAAACTTCCAGTTTTAAAATAAATAAGTCCTGGGGATGTACCGTACAGCATGGTGACTATAGTTCATAATACTGTATTGTATACTTGAAAATTGGTAAGAGAGAAGATCTTTTGTAAAAAAGGTACAAGGTAAGGATGAGTACAGATAGTATATATGTATGTCTAGGAATGTATAGGTATACACATGTAATATATGAGAAGTTTCTGGAAAACAATTCAGCCATAAATGCCTCTATTTTTCTTTTTTTCTTTTTTTTTAAATTTATTTTATTGTTTTTTTGACAGAGAGTGAGACAGACAGAGAGAGACAGAGAGAAGGGGGAGGGCCCAGAGCAGTCTCCATAGTTGACAGCATTAGTTTTCCATATAGTTTCACTCCATAGGTGGGCACGGGGCTGCACAGGGCAGGAACTGGGCCAGGAGCCTCCCGCATGGGTCCCGGCAAGAACTGAACCAGGGGCACACCCCAGTTCAGCAAATTGGTCCACATGGGCCGGGGCCAGGATCTGAATTCAATCCTCAGGCTCTGGGGCTGCAAAGTGAGCACTTAACCCACTGAGCCATCCCAGCTTCCCCTCTATTTTTCATATTACATGGCTGGATACTTTCTGGACAGCCCTTCTATATTATATAATTAACACATATACATACACATTATATATATATACACACACACACACACACACACACAATTGTATAAGAACATTAAAATGAGTGGAAGAGAAAGCAGCCTAGGATAAGTATTTAAGAACACTGACGAATATTTAGAACAGCTCTTTAGGGAAGCAGGGACAGAATTGATTCAAGACTTGGAGCACCACTGGGCATGATTCAGAGCCCACCTGAGGTTCAAAGTGGCAGATTTGTAGGGGAACCTCATGCATGGTAGTATGACTTTTCTCCAGCAGGGCTCAGTAGGACATCAGTGGAGGAAACAGAAGTCTGAGTTCAGAGATGAGCTTTTGCTGGGTTTCGAGTCCAAAGCACAAGGAAGTTGCGTAGGAGCAGAGGCACGTTAATAGTGCAGTTAATGACATTTAAGCTCCAGAGCGTCTGGTATGTGTGCCTGAGAGGCCTGCAAGGCACTCACGTGATCTGATGGTTTCTTACATTTGCAAAAGTAAAATATTTAAGGCCCCACAGTTTTTCCATTCCAGCTTCAGGTCTGTCACATGGACTCTTGTGATGCTTATCAAGTCACAGGCATTTTTGCAATTTGGCTTGGGGAAAGTTGAGTTAAGGGTTAGGTTTAGTGCAGTATGTTTATATGCTTTGCAGACACTTCTGTGTATAGTTAAGTTACAGGTACATAGTTACTTCCAAAGTAGGATTGGCTTTCAAAAATTTTTCACTGCTCCTTGAGACTGATGGAGACTTGGGGCCAAAAGTCCCCTGGGACATGCAATTGTCCTACAATACCCACCCCTGAAGGATGTGAGAAGTGGCTGATGAGTGTCCATAATCCGAAGGGCGTTGAAAGTTTGTCACTGCACAAGGAAACCTGGAAAACCCTAAAATCTTATAAGCTCATCAAGGAAAGAAGCTTGATAGAAATTTCTCCAAATTGGATCATAATCCTAAAATGTGCATGACATTACCAGAATAAGTTATAAAGCTGAGGAAAAAATTGTCTAAACTATTAATGATTAAAAATAAGTTTTTATCAACCAAACTCAGTCTCGGCCTGCAATTGTCATCACCAAATTCATAAGATTCTACCTGCCGGCATCTGACCACCGTACTTTCTCTTCTAATGTACATGTGCTGCATGTTTAGGTGATGAAATTATTTTACTATGTTGCCCTTTTACTCTACTTTGGGTATTATATAGATTTATAAAAATTATGTGTCCACAGAGGTTATATTATTGATGGTGATTTCAGGATGATAATCAAAGAGATCTTACAAAATATTTGCTACAGAAAGAAGCATTGATTCTGATCTGGTTAAGAACCAATGGTTTGGCCAACCATGCACCTGGAGCTTAGATTCCATCCTCAGGACCTTCTGTGTCTTCAGCCCCAACTCATGTCACCTTTCACTTATGACCTTCAACCGTCCTTGCCATCTTTGGGGAGGGAAGGGCTGTGTGCAGAGACTGGCCTCAGGCCACGTTAGTCCCCTCTTCCAGTTGATATGAGTCTACCTCAGGCCATCTTTCTCTCACTCATACTGGCCTGCCTTCTGTTTCTCAAAGACATCAACTTATTTCTGCCCCAGGACTTTTGCATGCTCTCCTCCCTAGATCTTTGCATGGCTCATATCTTCTTATTTTCTGGTCTTGGTTCTCATATCACCCTCCAAAAAAGTCTTCTTCTGAACACCCCACCCAAAGCTGCCCCCACATACTCTCCATTACATGACCTTATTCTGTCTCCTTTGTAACACTTGCTACCTCTAAAGTTAACTGGTTCATTCATTTAGCTTTATAGTGACCTTTCATGTCCCTCTCAATAAAACGTGAGCTCCATGACAGCAGGGATCCAGTGTATCCTTTTTAATTCTGTATTGTCAACATCTAAACAATATCTGGTACATAGTAAATGCTCCACAAAGGTTGTTAAGTGAATTAAACTCATGTGTATTAGTCTGCCAATGGGCCATAACAAAACATCACAGACTGAGTGGCTTACACCAGGGGTCCCCAACCCCTGGGCCAGGGACTGGTACTGGTTGGTGGCCTGCTGGGAATGGGACCTCACAGCAGGAGGTGAGTGACAGGTGAGTGGAACTTCATTTGTATTTACAGCCGCCCCTTATCACTCACATTATTGCCTGAGCTCCCCCTCCTATCCGATCATCAATGGCATTAGACTCTCACAGGAGCATGAACCCAGTTGTGATGTGCGCATGTGAGGGAGATCCAGGTTGCACGTTCATTATGAGACTCTAAGGCCCGATTATCTGAGGTGGAGCTGAGGCCATGAGGCTAGCTCTGATTCTGCATTATGGTGAGTTGTATAATTATTTCCTTATATATTACAATGTAACAATAATAGAAATAAAATGCACAATAAATGTAATGTACTTGAATCATCCCTACCCATTCCCCAGGTTCATGGGAAAAATTGTCTTCCATGAAAACAGTCCCTGGTGCCAAAAAGGTTGGGGCCCATTGGCTTACATAACAGAGATGTATTTTCTCACAGTTCCGGGGGCTGGAAGTTCAAGATCAAGGTGCCAGCAGGGTTGGCGTCTCCGGGGGCGCCCCACCTGGCTTGCAGACGGCCGGCCTCTGGATGACTCACGTGGTCTGCCCTCTGTACATATGGGCCCCTAGCACCATGCAGTCTGTGTCCTAATTTCCTCTTCTCAAAAGGACAACAGTCCTGTTGGGCTAGGACTCCACTTTATGGCCTCCTTCTAAGCTCTTCCAACCTGGCCTTCAAATGTGGTTACATTCTGAGGTGCTAGGGGCTGGGATGGCAACATAGGAATTTGGGGGCGGGGCACACAGTTCAGACCATAACAGCGCAAGTGGCCTCATACCCGTGTTTAAGGCACTTCCTGTGTGGAAGACAGGAATCACTCCAGCCTCGAGAAGCCTTTAGAGCATGGTCTGGAACAGCTAGTTGTCATGTCTCCCTAGTGCCTACGACGGGACCGTGGAACCTTTTGTGAGCATGAATAGAAAACCCCTTGCGTTCACGCTGCGGGTGCTAACTCACTTGAGCACCCCAAGAGCTGTCTGCTGGGCTGGAGTCTGTGGGTGTGAGGCCCTGCGTGGCTCTCTGTGTGCTTGGCCATCTCTGAAACAGGTGGGCCCAGCTTGCCAGGCAGTGATAAGCTACAAGGAGCCACACGCTGCCAAAGCTGCCAGTGGCCGGGAGGTCCGGCTGGCGGGTGGGATCGGCCCGGCCGGCTGCAGCTGTCTGCGGATCGGATTTCCAGATCACCTGCTCCAGCCCAGGCTGCAGGAACCAAGCTGTCAGACCCAGGCGGGTAATTACCCGCGATGCATCTACACCTTCCTTGTCTATGTCCTAATTGAGGTTTAATGGTTGTGGTCACAAAAGGGGGCCTTTCCTGCCTTCTAGACGCAGCTTCTTTCATCTGAGCACCACACCAATTAGTTTAGCATCTGGGGTAACTGATAGAAGTCAGGCCTGATGGCATGGAATGCCCAGGCCAGGGAAGCCTTGTGTGGTCATTGCTGGTGATGATGGGTGGGTTTCCCGGGTTACCGGGATGCAGTGTAGAAGATGGCACTGAGCTACAGAAGGGCATTGGAGCACACCAGGTGTTAATGATTTCAGCTGTACATGACCTTTGCTGATACCTCGGTGTCTACCTTAAATACTTCTACCTGGAGGCAACAGGTTCCCTCTATGAAATTGGGTATGGTGACTCATCTTAGACCTCATCCGTCAACATAAGTTATGGCTTATTTAGAGACACAGTCCAGACACTTGATGATCACAGTGAGTGGAGCTGCTTCGTATAACTATTCATCTTCATTATTCTGACTCCTTGCTTTTACCTCTTGCCACTGTCCCCTCGGTGGCCCAGTCACTAACCCCAGCAAAGGCAGTTCAGCTACACAGAGTCCTCCCAATTAGGTGAGCTGAACCAGTACTGGTCACACTAAACCCTAACAAAAAGGCCTGGAGGCAGATACACGGCCTTAGTCTTCTTATCTTCAAGCCAAGAACTCTTGCTTTCCCAGGACCCTTGGAGCCTTGGTGATGAGTAGAGATGTCGTCTCAGTCAACAACAAGCACACATCAGGGGTTCAGGCCAGTGTGAGGCGCCCCTTGGCTTGGATTGGATGGGCTACACCACAGAGGCAGGCGAGTGCTTGGGAGACAGAGTACTGTTGGATAAATGCCACTCCTGACTGATGAGATTTTAGCTCTGCACGGGACTCTGAAACTAGCTGGCTTTCCGCAGCCCCTAAAACAGCCTCAGCAAGGGTGACGCAGCTCTCACCATCAGAACTTGGGTGTGGAGTAAGTGGTTAGCTCCAATTTCCCTTCAGGTGTGACATAGAGAATTGTAACCTTCAGAACGACTGTTTTGCGAAGGGATAGGTGTGTAAGCTTACAGAATGGGTGATGTTCTAGGTCTGAGTGGAAGGAGGAAGTGGTGGGTAGGTTTTGAAAAGCCTTTGATTCATATCTTTCAACTTCAAGCCCAAGCTGGCCTTCTCATAGGTCACCTGACAGGGGGAAGGTCACAAACACACACAGGTTTGCCTTTTACACATTCTGATATTGGTGAATGAAAAACTATGGGAATGCTATGTAGTTAATTCTTGAAAGACCATTTCAATCAATCAACCTACAAGTGCTTCCTAATCAACTGAAATACTCTTGGGGTGCCACAGAGCATATGAAGACGGATAACACACACTGCTTGGTCTTGAGGTGTTTATAGCATCATTGAGGAGAAAAGAAGAGTGCAATAGAAAAACAGCAGAAATTACAGAACCAGCCGGGGTCTAATTAAACACTCAATTATATGATTTACAGCAAAATTCCTCTAGGGAGTTCACAAGAAGGGAGAGATGAAGATAATCTCTAACAGTTATTGAGTGCTTACTATGGGTCAAGCGCTTTGTAAATAGCTGGCCAACACTAACATTATTAACTGTCACAATGCTCTATAAAGTGGGTACTATAATCATTTCCATTTTATAAATGAGGTACCGCTGTGTAAAGAAGTTAAATAACATGTAAGAGGTACACACTTTCAATGACTTATTCCTTTTCTTTAATGAAATAATTCAGTCATGCAAAAAGATATAAAGAGCTATGTCAAACATAATGCTATTCCAATATTATTTTATATTAGTTTCAGGTACACAACAAAGTGGTTAGACATTTATATTATTTACAAAGTGATCGCCCTGACTTGTCTAGTACCCACCTGGCACTAAACACAGTTATTACCATATCACGGACTAGATTCCCTGCGCTGTACTTTACATCCCCATGACTATTTTGTAACTATGAATTTGTACTTCTTAATCCCTTCAACCTTTTCACAGCACACCACAACCCACTCCCATCTGGCAACCATCAGGACTTCTCACGTTGGTCACTTCTTTAGGTATACAGATGTTGAATAACTATGTTATACACCTGAAACCAATATAATATTGTATGTTGGCTATATTTTAATTTTAAAAATGTTAAAAAAAAATTTTTTTTAAATACTACTCCAATAAAATCAACAAGGATGCCAGCCATCAGAATAGTTGTCATGAATGTGATTCACTTGAATGGTGACAGGGATTTGGTTCAGTAAAGAAAAGGGACTTTGGGGGAAGCTGGGATGGCTCAGTGGGTTGAGCGCTCACTTTGCAGCACCGGGGACCAAGGATTGCATCCCGGCCCCGGCCTGTGCAGACCCATGTGCTAAACTTGAGAGTTCCCCCAGTTCAGTTCTCTCTCTGTCTCTGTATCTCTCTCCTCTTTCTCTCTCTGTCAAAAACAATTTAAATAAAGAAAAAAGAAAAGGGACTTTGGGATAAGAACACACCATGAGGAAGGACCAGAGGGCTGGATTAAGGGAAGGAGATCTTCTAGCACAAGGCTTGTCTGGAGGAGAGGGGACACATTGGGGAATGCTCAGAATGATAGCTTTTATAGAATAAGATACAGATACAAAGTCAGAACAGGGATGACCTTGATCAAGGCAACTGTGTGATCCAAGAGAAATGATAGAGCAAAATGAGGGGTCATGAGTCAATCACGCTTCCCGAAACTTCACAAAACTGTTACTATGGTTTAGCACCGTGTACAGGGTCCTACTCAGAGCCTGACATATACAAGAAGTTCGGCAAGTGTTTGTTCAATGAAAAATTACTCAGTGAGCTTCCAGAAATATTGTGCGTTCCTCTGGTTCATCAGAGTTGCCAGACGTAAGAGAGAGAGAGGGTGAGGAGAGGAAGGGACGCAATGGGAGGGAGGGGATTGTGATCCAGGGGAATGTTCCTGATTAGGTTCTATACAGCTATGCTTCTGATTCTGTAGAGTCCTCATGAAGACCTGCAATTTGGTTATGATCAAACAAATGCCAACAAGTTATACAATCTGAGTGTTTGCCAGACACAGTGCCGAAGCCACAGACCTTAAAACCAATCTGTATATGATGCCAAGCAACTTGTGTTGTGCATTTTCCCCCCAAAAATAGACCTATAGATCCATTTTCTTGGAGGCTTGAGATATGGCCATCAAAATCTTAATTTTTTCAAGGATGAATTTTTTCAACTATGAACACCTAAGATCTCCACAGAAGTAATTGCAATAGAGCTCTCTATATATGGGAAGTACAAAATCTGTAGAGTACAGGCCACCTCTGATGGATCAATGACCCCAGAGAACATGGTAGGAGCCAGAAACTCCCTTCTTATTCGCTCCACCTTTGCCTCTAACGCTGTGTGCTCCTCCACACATACCCCACCTCGGCTTCACTATCTCGGCAGTGACTCAAATCTTGGAGGCCTCAGGGACTCAGTGCTGGGACAGATGGTTGCTTAGGTAGAACAGTGGTTGTAAGTTATAAAATTTCAGCTTTGCTTTCAGTAGACTTTCACGAGTGATTTTAGGGACCTAACCTGGACTTGTAGCATTGTCACTTTTGGCAGATGCCTTTTCAGTTGCAAACAATAGACTTATTGTTTAACATAACCAATTTCTAAGGCTGCCTGCCTCCAACTCACATTGAGGAACCACATCGGAAAATAAATTCACCTGTTCCTTGCATACTGACGGAAACCTTTCATAATGAGACAGGAGGTAGCTGACTTCTGCAGTGCATTCTTGTTATGACAGACAGTTGTTCATTATGACAGCAGTTAATACTTCCACCCAGGAACCTATTTTTATATGCTAATGAGACATACGATGCATTATTGTAGTTTCCAACACTTCAATAAGTCAGTGACTTGTTATATGGCTAAATGTGGGGTAACCAGCTCAAAATAAATGACTCTATTTGCTATTATAGAAGCAATGCCTCTTCAGAGGAAGACAAATGGTCAATTAGAAAACAAGAAGCCATCTGGGCATTTGGTTCCCCTTTGGGAGGTTTGTAAACTTCACAAATTAGAATGCCTTTAATTTTCAAGTAGCTATGACATTGAGATAGATTTATCTCTGTGTGGACTGAAATAATGGGTTCAGAATTGGTTGATTTGAATATTATATCCTCTAGCAAAAGTCCTCCTAGACATCAAGGGCAAGGCTATGCAGAGATTTGGTTACTCACCAAATGACAGAGAAAGAGAGAATGTGAGTAAAGCTTCTCCAATCATCATTTCCAAAAGGAGAGAGGAAAGTTTTCTCGGTCATGGTGGTAGGCCCATTAGTTCTTGGACAAGTCTTTATAAATGTCTAACCAAGAGGAGGCAGACGAGAAGAAAGAAAAAAAAATAAGAGAAGCAGGAAGATGAGAGGAGGCAAGGGGAGAGGAAGAGGAGAAACAAAGGAAAAGAAAACCCACATAAAAATATTGCATTATAAACCTGTTCACACTTTTCATCTGGGGGATGGCACTAAATAACATAAAGTTCTTTTTTTTTTTAAGATTTATTTTCTTGTTTTGACAGATGGAGAGAGACAGAGAGAAGGGGGAGGGCCCAGAGCAGTCTCCATAGTTGTACATCATCAATTTTCAACTTGGTTTCATTTCACACAGGTGGGTGGAAAGCTGTGCAGGGCAGAAACTGGGCTGGGGATTACCCACATGGGAGCCATGTCCCTGTGAATTGGGGGCCTTCTCGGGTCCTCCCACGTGGGAAGCTTGTCCTGGCAAGAACTGAACTAGAGGTTTCCCACATGGGAAGCACACCCCAGTTCAGCACATGGGTCTCCATGGGCTGGGGCCGGGACTCAATCTTCGGATCCCAGGGCTGCAAGGCGAGCATTTAACCCACTGAGCCATCCTGGCATCTCCAAGTTCTTCATTATTGAGGCCCTATCTAATTTAAAATATTTCTGTGGTTCATGGTTTTCTTTATAATTCTTAGAAAGAGAGTTTTGCCTTTGTGACTTGGCATGCTAAGGCTTAGGTATGAGAAACATACTTCGGTATGTTTCTCATTCATCATTGGTTGTAGAATAGTTGAGCCCCTTATTTTTAGAGAGCGACAATATTTTGAGTGAGGTCTCCCAGCTCACTAATGGCAGGTAAAACGTTTTTCTCAATTAGCTTGTAAATTTCTTAAGGAAAGAACAGGTCTCCCACTCACCTTTGAACCTGTCACATGCTAACACTGCATCTGGTCTATCACACAGGACTCACAAAGTCCCAGTGAATGAGTAGACACCCAATTCTGATCTGAGCCACTCCAGGAAACTACCAAATGCAACTGAGACTAAAAAAGTTGGCCCTTCTGAGGGAGTAGAGGGTTTATCTCTCTAACTCATAACATCATAGTAGTTGCCAATATTTCTTATATTTCAGGTATGGTTCTAAGTGCTTTATGTACTCATACACACACATATGTATCTTATATAGGTATGTCTTTTATATATTTTAGTATGAATTTTATATATGTATAGGCATCATATATATATATATATATATATATATATATATATATATCATCTTTGCCTACTAGATGCCAAATGTTTGCATATTTTATCTTATTCCTCACTTACTAGTTGACAGAGTCAATAAGTGACACAACAAGGATTCAGAGTGAAGAGTGGCTCTAACCTCTGTGGCTCCCCAATCCCTAGATATGTGGCTTCTTTTAGTTGGTTAGTTATCTATGCCCCTTACTAACTCTGTCAAGCTCAACCAAGTTACCTAACCTCTCAGACCCCAAGTTTTCTCATATGTGACTTGTAGATGACAGAGGCTATGCTATCATATTGTTATGAGAATTACATAAGATAAAATGGAGGGGGGAAAAAAAACATTTAGAATATAGGAGCCACTTAAATTTGAGTCCTCTTTCTTATAAATAAGACATTCGAAGTCCCCAAGGATCTTATTTTGTCCCAAGTATCTCCCTCCATCCTGCTTGCTACATCTTCTGCTTGGAAAACAATAATAGGAGGAAGGCCCTGATGCCCCAAATGATTACTACCTCCACCTCAATTCCTTCCTCAACTGCGAATTCAAAGCCACAAAAGCTAGGCTTTCGAGGAAGCATGCCTCAATTGCACAGCTAAAGCAGATGGTCCTTGATTCCATCTTATTCATGAGCTAAGCCATTTCCAAAGTCAGCAGTTCGATTAGCAGGTCCTCACTTATTGGTGGGTATAAAAATATATTTGCTGGGATGCAACCAGCATTAAAAATAAATAAATCCAACTAGCTTTTGAAATATCAGATTTTATTATATACTGGTAGGTAAGGGAAGATAAGTTTGTTTTGTGCAACTCTTGTTACTGCTGTGTTTAATCTATATACACTACACTGCAATGTAATTCTTATTTCAACTCATTGGTGGTTTCTTGGAGATGAATGTCAAAACCAAGGGACTCTTAAGGTATTTCTTCTGTACCTTAGACCAATATAAGTTGATATTCTTACATTAATTTGGTTCAGAACCTGCCCAAATCTTTTTAGCAGTACTCATCCACCTGTGATGGAGTTTGAGATCCGAGGGTTGGAATCTAAGGCCCAAGAGAATTGGGTCTGCCGTCTCCATTACTGATTTCTAGTATTGTTCCTGTCTATAGTTCCTGTCACTTCATCCTCAGTATTCTTGCGTAAATTTGAGAGGGCGTCATAACTTGATGACCTTGACAATGGTATAATGAGAACCCAGCACAGGTGTCTTTTTAAGTGGTGCTTTAAAAACCTTAGACTCTTAAGTTTTATGGGGATAAGAGCCATCCATTTCTCCCTTATCCTGCATTTTTATCGCCCCTCTAGTCATTCTGCATTTCCAAAGCCCAGCACAGTGCCTGGCACAGTATAAGAGCAATTTAATATCCACTAAATGAATTAACAGTCACTCCAGTTCCAGATGGCAAAGTGAAATGATTATTGCTAATCCATTTAGCTACCTAAGTTTGTTTCTTGTTCACTTCAAGAGAGAAGAACCCAGCCAAATTTTTGTCTTCCAGAAATGGTCCTAACAGTACAGGACCAAATGAAATGAAACTACAAGAGAGCAATCAGTCAAATCAATAGTGTGGGACATTTCTACAGAACAAAAATCTGGGTATTGCCAAGAAATCTAATGCTAAAAGAATAAGGAGGGAGAGAAGGAGGAAGAAGGAGAAGAAAGAGGAGGAGGAAGAGAAAGAGAAAGTGAAGTAGAAGGGGAGGAACAGTTGTAGAACAAAAGAGACTTAAGGACAAAAAACTAATACAATAGTGGACCTTACCTGCATTCTGAACTATAAAAAGACATAGGGAGGGAATCTGGGGAAAATAAACATGGAATAGGTATCAGATAATTTTAAGGAATTATCATTAATTTTATTAGGGATGACATTGACATGGGGATTCTGTGAAAAACAGAGAGCCCTTATCAGTTATCAATACATACAGGACTGTTCACAGGAAAAAAAGATGTAACATCTGTGATTTGTATTTTAAATCTCCATATAAAGAAGGTGTGTATGTGTGGGAGGGGGACTAGATACTACAAGATTGGCAACTGTTGATTTTGTGAAATTTAAAGAATAGACACATGGAGGTTTGTTATATTATTAGCTCTACTTTTGTATACATTTGAAACTTTCCATAATAAAAAGGTAAATACAGGTAGCCCTAGAAGAACAGAAACAACAACAAAATACTTCAAGACGACAATTTGACGCTCACTGGTGTAGCCATAATCCAGGGGGACTCAAAATGGCATTGGCTGCTTTGGGTTGACTTTGAACACTTTCAAACGTGATAATCCGGTGCAATTTGCTCATTACTTTTTAAAAGTAAAAGATCACATGCAACTGTTAGAAGCATCAAAACTTCATTCTATTCATCTTGAGCAAAATGTTCCTCCCAGCACAGCTATTTCCTTGAAAGAGGAGGAGGGCAGAGAGAGGCTAGGGTGAGAGGTCGGGAGGAGGAACTACCATTGAGTGGTTCACTTGCAGGAGAATGGCAAGATCCTTGGGGAGACAGTAAATTGAAATTAAGGCTGTTTCAGGCAGCCTACAGGATGTGCCTGCAAATGTAGACATATCTAAATGGTGAAAAAGTCTGTTTGTGCCCATTCATATGAACTGAATACCTTGTAATGTGCTCCAGCCCCTGGGACTGGTGGCTGGATTGAGCAACGGAGGCCGGAAGAACGGGATGGATTTGACATAAGTACTTTTAAGTGCTCTGAAGGCTGGGCTCCTCCCTGTGGTTTAATAGCAAGGTCCATTGGGAGCTACAAGGAAGGAGTCGAGTGAATCCCTACAGCTTTTCATTTTAAGGATAACAAATCTTAAAACAGGTGTGAGCTCAGAAAGATCCTTTGACTCCTTGTTTTCAGTCTGCTGTGGCCAGCCAGCTCTGTGTATTATCATTCCACAGAATGAGGCCTGGGGTAAGGGAAGGGAGGAGAGGAAAGAGAAGCTGAATAAACAGAAATTGCTCCGAGTGACTAATATTCATTAAGCCTGCTGGTCATGGGCTATGAAATTTATTAAACTGTGGTTTCCAAGAGAATATATTAGTGCAGCTAATGAACACAAATAAAAAAGAGGCCTCCAGGAAATGGTTTCCTGAGCCCAGATGAGACTGCTGAGTAATGTGACAAGAGATTATAATGCTAAAAGCTTCTATTATAGTCTAGAAGGCTGGTTATTGGAAGGGGTTGCCCTCGGTGGGGGAGAGGAGGTAGGAGGGAGACTCAAAGTCTGATTTGTCTGAAAAAGGGGCTTCAAGCTTTTCATTTATATTCATTAAGGAAGGAGGCTCCATGCTGGAGGCCTCTGAACTTCCGTGCTGCCACCTGGTGGAGAAGGTTCTGGAGAGGCCCCGGAACAAAGATGGCAACCACCATCTCTAAGATGTCAGGAATTTGAGGGTACACATCACTGTTTCCCAAGTAACAGTTCTGGAAACCCCTTACAACTGTGGTGTCAGGAGCAAAGACCAACACTCGCAGAACCATCAGCCATGCATAATCTGACTTAAATACCACATAAAAAAGTACCACATAAAGAGAACTGTGATTCCGTCCTGCTGTTCTATTTTATGAGGGTCATGAAAATTGATTTTATACGATCCTACCTGTAGTCTTTGGCTGAGGGGTTATCCCTCCTAAGAATATTTGCTTCATAACCCAGTGCAGGTTCTCCATCCAGAAACACTGGAGTCATCTTTGACCCTTCTCTCTCTCCCACACCTGTCACATAATCCATCAGCAATCCAATTGGCTCTATAGTCACACTATGCCAAGACCCGTCTTTATCAGATACACTGCCCTTACTCTGAGTAATCCACTGGCATCTCTCTCCTGGATGATGGCTATCGTCTCCTAATTGGGATCTTGCTTCCAACCTTGTAGTCTATAGTCTATTCTTCACCAGCCAACACAAGGAGCCATCAGAGCATGTTACAACATTCCACTTCTCTGCTCAGAACCTACCCATGGTCCTCTAAGCTCACTCAGAGTAAGATCTCAAGTCCTATTATGTGTACTGTAATTGTCATAGAGACGGCATCCAGATTTGTTCAAAACCTAACCATACAGTATCCTGCTTATTGCTCCATATAAGCATGACAGCAACTTCAGACTAGCCAATAACACTCCTTCCACCGTGGTCTTTGCCCACCTCTCCAAATCAAATGACACTCCTTCGAGTGCAGCACAAACCTGTCTGTTTTCTTGGGCTGTTTGAGTGCCAGATGCTTTGTTAGGCAGAGCTGGGGAGAGGGAAGAGGTGCAGCCCAGGGGAAGCACATGAGCGATTCCCACTCTTCTGACTTCAAGTTCAACAGTGTTTCAAGCATGAAGGATTTGCTGATCATTGTATACTTTGGGGTGAATTCCAGATATCGTTGTTTTTAATCAATTTTGTCCAGTTTTATAGTTGCCTTTGGGGAGATGATTTGCTGAGCCCTTCACACAACCATGTACATGAATTCTATAACCCCAACTAAACTCTAAGCTTTAGGACACACCATATTTTCCACTCCTTTTGCACTCATTAAATAATGCAAATGGGTTTTTCCTATCCCACAATGTCCCGAGAGAGAAAGGATTTAATACACGTTAGTAACACTGGAGAATATATTGCTTGGAGAGATGGCAGGAAGAACTGACAAAGAAGCATCACCAGCATTAGCTTTGGGAAGAGAGAAATGTCTGATAAGCTTCATTGACTCAGGTCAGGCAAGGCCTGAGCAAGAGCAGGCAGGGATCTCAATCCAGTGTCGCAGAATTCACCTCCTTCAAAGATAGGGAAAAAGAAAATAAACTTAAGTTCCTGCACAGTGGAATTGGGTTAGTTTTATGGGAACTTCTGTAGAGGAGAAAACATAGGACTATTTTTCTTAAGCTTGTTGCAGAAAATTTATCTGAGGCAACAGTTAAGAAACCGGACTATGATGATGTTGCTGTCATGTTTTATATTGAGGTATGTCTGAGGCTTGAGAGTAGGTTAGAAGGCCTTTAAAAAGCCTCTCCTAAGAACCTTCAAATCTTGATTTATGGGTTCCCCCTATCACATCCATATCCATAGTGGTGTTTTCTGAGTTAAAACACAGAAGATTTATCAGTTTACCACATACAAGAACCTCACATATTTATCTTCAAGTGTTACAATGGTGAACTTTCACAAGGCCCAAAAGCTTGGCACAGACTTGAAATCGTGTTTTTATTTTTATACCTTTCCTATATTGAAAGACAAATAGTCGAGAGAAAAGCTAGCTCTGTAAGAGAGGGAACACAGCTGATACCCAGGTTGGGCCACCCAGAATGCACCAGGATTAATGACAGCTTCGCCTGACAGCATCCTGACCACACGAGATGAAGTCACCCTAGGAAGTGTTTTGTAGAAGAAATAAAATCAGCAGAGTGAAAATAACAAAAGCACAACGTCGGAAATATACATTGTCCAAGTATTTTCCCCCATTAATTTTGGAAGCCCCTGAGTGTTTCCAGGGAAATTTAATCTGCATGTTTCTGAGCCATTTACACTCAACTCACCACACGTTGTTTTGTAAGGGTAATTTGTTGTCCAAGAAGCCCTCTGAACCTTGTTCATAAAGATTTTTTATTAAAACGATTGTTTTCCTTTTCCTTAAAATGAAATGACGCTTTTCCAGATTGAAAGGAACATGGAAATGAACCCTAAATTCAAAACTTCTGAGGCACAAGACAGAAAGGCTATTCCATTTCAGATTTCCAGCCCAAGGTGTTTTGGGTTTGGCAGCATCACAGTAAAGGGTTCCGTTGAAAAGACACAGGTTTATTACCCCTTAGAGAGCTAGCGTGAGTCCTCTCAGGTCTTTTTAACAAGCAAGCCTTTTACACAATGCAGCCAGTCTAACAATCGACTCTGCTCTAAAGAGCATCATGAATAAAGCTGTGGACTTGAGTGTGGGAGATAAGGCACTGGAAGTGCTAGAGATACTTCATGGTCTTGAGGACTTTGTAGACTGAGGGACTGAATTGTACAAGGAGGGCAAGGAGAGCTCCTACCTTAGAGGACCACAGTGAGGATTAAAAGAGATAACCAGGGGGAGGCCGGGATGGCTCAGTGAGTTAAACACTCACTTTGCAGCCCCAGGGACTGAGGATGGAAAACTGGCCCTGGCCCATGTGGACCCATATGCTGAACTGGGGTAGTTGTTCCCATGCGGGACATCCCCAGTTCAGTTCTCACCCCACCCTCAGTTCAGCCCCTGGCTCAAGGGGCCCCCAGTCCAGTTCCCACCCTGCGTGACCCCTGCCCACCTGTGTGTAATGAAACCATGTCAAAAACTGATGACGTACAACTATGGAGATTGCTCTGGGCCTTCCCCCTTCTCTCTATCTCTCTCTGTCTCTGTCAAAAACAATAAAATAAAATCTTAAAAAAATAGAGAGTGATAACCATACACGGTGCTTAACATTACCTAGACCTCAATACATTTTAACTAAAATAATAACAATCATGACTTACCTTTAGGAGTGTTTGTGCTGACAATTAGGGCCTAAAATAGGCCTCTCAAACAAAACAGTAAGATAAAAAGAGCAAGCTACAGAAATGCTCATCCATGCATTTATTCACCTGCCAGCTCCCAATAAGCCTTGTGAGAATGAAGGATTTCTGAGGCTCATACTGAATTTATAAGTCATGATTGAAGGCCTCACTAGAAAAGCACCATGAGAAAAGCCATTAATGTACTATGAGAAGCAGGTTGATTGACTGATAAAACATGTACTATATATGAAAAGATTACATGAATTTAGGGTTATTTATACCATTTGGTGTTTAATACCAATAGAGTATTTGAAGAGCCCTTTGTTAAGTCAACTACAGAATATGAATGCATTGCAATTTTGTTATCATATCTGTGATAATTAATTGTTCATATCAACTTGGCTAGAGCATGGCTTAGAGTTATTTCATCAAACTCCAATCTAGGTGTTGCCGTGACGGTATTGTGTAGCGTGGTTAACATCTACAATAAGTTGACTTTAAGTTAAGGAGCTCACCCTCAATAATGTCGGTGAGCCTCCTTACATCATTTTAAAGACTTTAAGGGCAAAAGCTGAGGTCTCTTGGTGAAGAAATTCAGCATCAACTCCTGCCCCAGCTTCTAGCCTATTGACCTGCCCTGTGGATTTCAGACTTGCCGTGTCCTGCAATCTGATACAATATCCACTGATCTTTTAAAGTACTGATAACGACTTCATCAGAGTAGAGACACAACCCCAAAAGTAATAGGCTGTTTTGCCCAGTAGTTTCTGAAGCCCCTTCAGTTGTCTCACTTTTTCTTCCTTCCAGAGGTGGTAGCATGGCCTTCGTTGCCCGCTGTCACCTTTGGGATCAAAGGGTGTAGGGTCCTTGCCCTGTGAAGCTTCCATTCTCATGGGGGAGAGACCATAAATAAATAAGAAAAATATATTATAGATTCTTTGGTGAAAAACAAGTCAGAGGAGGGGACAGACCATGCTAGAGGTGGGTATCATTTTAAATAAGTTCATCAATGAGGTCTTCCTTTAAAATATGGCCCTTCAGGCAAAGTGAATGCAGTAGTTATGTATTCAGTATTGCTACATGTCTCTATTGAAAAATGACAGAAAATCTTGATTCAAAATGGTTAAAACAATAAATGATTCTTTTCAACATAAAAATAATATTAATAGCTAGCATTTAGTGAGCGTTCACTATGTGCTAGCCACCTTTTTAAGCACTTTTCATGTATTCACTTTAGGCTTACAATGGCCTTATCAGCTAGGTACTTCTATTATTCCCACTTCACAGATGGGGAGACCAAGGCTTAGTAAGGGCAAGAATTTTCCAAAAGTTATGTAAGTGGCAAGTGACATAGCTCTGCAAGTTTGTCCCTGGCTGAGCTTGCTTCCTGGCTCTGACTCCCGCGCACCCAAGGGAAGGTGAGTAGAAAGTATCAGGGCTCTGTCTCAGGTCTTCTGCGTCTCCCCTAGCATGTGACATGGCTTCAGTATTTCCATGGGACCCAGCAGGACCCAAGGAAGAAAAAAACAAACAAACGTATTTTCTGTATCTTACTGTCCACCTTGGAGACAGTGACTGTTGGATCCATCTGATCCTTCTAGTGGATCACAGACATGAATCTAGAGGGGGAAATAGGTGTTGGGGGTGGGGGAGTTAGAGGATGTGGCCACAGAGAGAAGGCCAGAGCTCTTTTGGAGGCACAACCTTCAAGATCTGCTTTCAATCCTCAAGATTTCGGTGGGGAGCTGTTCTTATCGAATTCTCTTTTAACTGGCGTCATCACAGGTGTACATAGCAAGAAGGCCTCTTTATTTTGACCTCACTGTTCAATGTGGCTGAATTTCTTAGCAGATATTTTCAAAAGCATTCAGTCTGACTCAAGGCCATCAAGAGAGATGGGTTTGTATACTAAAAATGACAGCAGAGAAAGGCCACTGGGCACATTTCTAAAGCCAAACATGAGTGAAAAGTATAAACTACACAACTGGAAATGATTTTGAAATGTTTTTGAAGATCATACCTGATTATGTCAACAGTAACTTATTTTAAAGACTGCTTGATATTGCTAATCTACTCCATTACAAAGGCAACAAGTTAAAATGCTTAATCACCCATCCTATTTCATTTGATAACAAACACTAAGACAGACATGTTTGTTATCAAACAAACTTAGGTTTTAGCTCTGTTCAGCATTTATCTCCAATCAAACTGATTATCTCCCTTCTCAGTTTGGCATGACAGTATGAGCATTCAAAATATCCATATTGTCCTGTTATCCTATAATGGTATTACAATGACAATTTTATTAGACCTATAAAGTTTTTGCAACTTCCCTGAAGCACGTTGTAATTTCACCAACAGTTGTAAAGGATCTTAAATTATATTTGTGTAAAATTGAGATGAATGGGTCTGAGCATTAATGCATTTCTCATTGTGTAATAGGGGCTTTCTCTTCCTCGTCTCTTTGCCAAGTACAGAGAAAAAGTTATCTTGTTCAACTATTTGTCAACTCCCATTAGAAACATTTAATTCCAATAAAATTTATGGATTCAGTTTCCAAAGGATACTGCCAGAAGACTTCATGATTACTACATCAGTCCTTAAATGCAACCATTGTTCACCTTATAAAAATCTATATGCAGCCTGACAAGCATAAAATGGAGCTTTGTGTGCTGAGTCAGCATCGGAGACTTTTTTGGTTGAAGTAAAGTTCATGAAATAACAGTAAATGTGTTCTCAAGTCAGTCAGGAAAGATGGATTGGAAAACGTTACCCCCATAAATATGAAACTGACAGATTATGATGCTACATGCCTATTCTGAACAGAAAACAAAATAAAGCAGGTTTCAATCAACTCCATAGGTAGGAAATAGGTCAATTCATTTTAAAGGATTTATGGACACAGACTCAGAAATGTCAGTATGAGCGTGTGAAGTATACATTTTAAACGAAGTGCTGTCTTTCAAATGGGAAGACTATTCTGACCAGCTGCATTTCTAGAAGTGACTATGGCTTTGCATCTATGCACACTCATGCACACTTAGTCATTCTTAGGACCTGATTCTTCAAGTCACAATGAACTGTTCCCTTCTCTAAACTCCCCACACCTACAACTTACCACTGTCTAGTTTGTACCGTAGTTGTTTGTGTATATGAGCCTTTTCATTCCTACAAAATATGAACTCCTTACCGGTACTTTATGTGGTCTTTACCTTCATCTGAGCCCCAACTCCTTGCAAATGGTGGGTGCTTACTAGATATTTACTGAATTAGCAAATGAAAAAAAATGAAGAATGAGGTGTCTGTTGACAGCATTATGAAATCTGTAACCCACAGAACTAACCAGTTCATAAGAAATAGCATCATGAAAGTAAGTCGTTTACAACTGTGACATCACCATCAACATCAGTGTGTGTTAAGTGGTGAGGGGAACCCAGGGTGGCTCAGTGGATTGAGCACTTGCCCTGCAGCCCCAGGGACTGAGGATCATCCAGGCCCCAGCCTGTGCAGACCCATTGCTGAACTGGGGTGTGTTTCCCATGCAGGAGGCCCCCAGTTTAGTTTTCATCCCCTGGCTGGAGTGGGTGTGCTTCCCATGCCCTCAGCCCAGCTCCCGCCCTGTGCAGCCCCCGCCCATCTGTGTGGAACAAAACCATGTCAAAAACTGATGACGCTCAACTATGGAGACTGCTCTGGGCCCTCCCCCTTCTCTCTGTCTCTCTCTGGCTCTCTCTGCCTCTGTTTCTCTTTGTCTCTGTCAAACACAATAAAATAAATCTTTAAAAAAGAAAAGAAAAAAAGAGATACCGGTAAGTGGCAAGGGTTGTAAGCTGGAGTGTGTGAACCCCAGAAGATACACACTTTCCAAGGGACACATGACATGCCTAATGTTAAGAGAATTCATTTTCTGATCCTAAACGTCCACGTTTGTTCTTTTCAAAATTGATCTGCTTGAGGAAATGTCTGGAATTGAGAGTTTCTGTCAGTTCTCCCTTGTGCTGATTGACAAAAGTACAAATGCATCTCCTGCAGGCACCGGAGCATGTATGTTTACTGTGGGAGCCATCGTGAGATAAGTCCCTGATCTAAGCTCGAGCCAGGCTTCAGCAGCCTGATTATTCATTTCAAGCCAATTAACAAAATCCCTAATAAGTGCATACTTCATGGTCTGATCTCTTCATCCATATGCAACATGTTTTAAAGTAGAAATTAGTCACACAACTGGAATTCTTAAGAATACCACCTGTTGTGTAAGCTACATGGCAAAATACAATAAGTTGCCTTGAAAATGATCAGTAATTGTACCAATATCCACTGTCCTAAAAACTATCACTAGCATCAAGCCAAAAGGAAGACAAAAAAAAATTTGCCCCTATTTAACTCAAATCAAGTGAATGGAAGAGCTGCCAAATCATGCTTTGTTTTCTGCTGTGGGGAGACAGCCTTGGTCCCTTAGTCCCTCGCTCTTTTTACCATTGTGGGAAGTAGATCATTCATGAGTATTATTCACCCCATGTAGAGGGAGGGGAACCCGCTCTATTCTTTGCCTCAGTCACAGGATACACTGAAAATGTGTTAGGAAGAAAATCCTACCCAGTTCCCTTCTTACCCAAAACCACAACAAACAGGGGCATCTCATGGTGCCACAGGAAGACCTCGGAGACACGCAAGCCTTTCAAATCTCAGCCTGGGAATCAGAGGTGGTGGACAAGCACACGACGCCTGTGTGGGACCCAAAGGGCAGCAACACGCATGATGTTTTGAATCAGCCTCCTGGTGCCCAGCTCTGGGCTCTAGTAACTTCATCCTCCCAAATCTAAGAGCCCAAAATTGGGACATTCAGGGGAATCCGGGATGGCTCAGAGGGTTGAGCACTCGTCTTGTAGCCCCAGGGTTTGAGGATAGAAACCCAGCCCCAGCCCATGTGGACCCATATGTTGAACTGGAGTGTGCCCCTAGCTCAGTTCTCACCGGGGCAAGCCTCCCATGTGGGAGGTCCCTGGTTAGGCTCCCACCCGGGCATGCTTCTCATGTAGGAGGACCCCAGCTCATGGGGGCATGAGGGAGGCCCCCGGACTGGTTCCTGTCCTGTGCAGATCTATGCTGACCTGTGGAGTGAAACTATATCAAAAACTAATGACCTGCAACTATGGAGACTGCTCTGGGCCCTCCCTCTTCTCTCTCTCTTTCTCTCAAAAACAATAAAAATAAATCTGAAAGGAAGGAAGGAAGGAAGGAGAAAGAAAAGAAAGAAAAGAAAAGAAAGTGGAACATTGCTCCCAGCCAGTTACTTATAAGAGAATTGCATAAAGTCATATAAATAAGGAGCTGTTGGTTTCGCTTGGTGGCAGGTTGCATTTATGACATTTAGCACTGACACTACGTTTGCTTGGGTTTGGATGGCAGTTCCAACATCTTTTGCCTGCTCACAGCCTGGTAAGGAAAATCAAGAATGGCAGCAGCTCGCAAAGACCATCCCAGCACTTCTGAGGCCTTTCCCAGAGCAGGACTCCCCATAAGTGCACACTGACTGTCGCTGTGTCGTGATTATTGGGGGAAGAGGGTGGTCATGCACAAAGCAGCCCATGGAATCCGAACTGTGACCCAACTGCAAGGAGGAGGAGAAAGATGCAGAAGAAAGAGTTACCCAACACCCCACCAATCTGCACCAACCAGAAAAAGTAGGGAGAGAAACCTAATTTCCAGAAGATACGAGGGAAAGAAGAAGGGATGTAAAAACTTTCTCTGTGCCCTCCCAACCCAAAGCCCACCTACAACATGGAGTTGTGATAAAAATAGACTTCAGATCACTGGGGGCCTTGCGGAGGTGGGGGGGGGGGG
>PVKE010012288.1:0-38597 GCA_004027555.1 Craseonycteris thonglongyai | reverse complement strand
AAGTTCACAAATCTTGTAAGAACTTTACCTTTACTGAGCCAACGTACTTCAGTATGCAGGATGAGATCATGTTCTTTATCTTCAGTGTCTTCTAACAGGGCCTTGAAAAGTCGGTGTTGCAATGGAGCTGCTCGAATAGAGTTGATTATCTTTGTGACTATTTTCATAACATGTTCAAAGGGCAGTATTTTACAACACAAAGCTTCCTGATGGATAATACAGTGGTAGGACATAAAGTTTGAAAATGATTCATCTTTCCTGCAAAGGGCAATATATCCTTTGTTCTTACCAACCATCGCTGGTGCCCCATCGGTAGTTATCGCAGACAACTTATGCAAAGGCATGTTTATCGACCTGGCGTATGTTCTGAAAGTTTTATAAATATCCTCACCTCTCATCTGTCCTTTCTTTGCTAATATTTGCAACAGCTCCTCTTTTACTGTGAAGTTACTAAATACCATTCTCACCATAACTGCCAACTGTGCGGTGTCTGATATATCTGTTGACTCGTCAAATTGCAGAGAGAAGCAGTCACATATTTCCAAGTCAGTCTTGAACTGAGTTTGCAAGTCTTTTGAAATTGCGTGTATTCTTCTTGCGACTGTGTTATTTGACAACTGTAGGTCTTGTATCGCCGACATAATCTCACGCTTGTTAGAATATTCCTCAAACAAACAATCAGCAGCAGTCAGAAATGCTTCTTTTAACAATTCACCATCCTGGAAAGGTTTTTTCTTCTTTGTGAGCATGTGAGAAATTTTGAAAGAAGCAATGGTTGCCTTTTTAGATTTTTCCACATGTCTAGTGAAAACAGTCTGTTGATTAGTTAAACTTAATTTTAGTTGATTTATTATTTTTTTCTTCAGATTTAAGTGGATAATTCGTATCAAAAGTGGTCTGACTTGTCCGAAAGTGACGTTCAACATTGTTTTTTCGGCACTGCAATACTACTGCCACACAACAGGCAAACGCATTTACCGTTTAAATTAATGAAACAATATGATTCCTCCCAGTCTGTGTTAAAATTATAGGTTCGTTTTCTCTTATTTGGTCCACTCATTTGAGGACTAAAAAAATAAAAATAAAAATAGTTATAGAACTACAATATCATATCAAATTGCCACCATAATAATAGATTACCTACCTCACTTTTAGTTCATTTAAAATCGAATATATCAAAACACTGTGATCCTAGCTAACCGTCACGACCCGATCAGTCCAGCAACCACAATCAAAATGGCAACTTCGCGTCTCCGGGTTGGGTGGAGGAGAGTTTAAAGAGTGCAGCGGCTAAACAAGACGCTACATGTACAAAGGCGAAAGCTAGGGAAAAACTTATACATACGGTATCGCAAACATACCAACGAATATAATAAACCTGTGTAGATACTCAAACAATATTTTAAAATTCTAACAAATGTATAAAAATAAATTATAGTTTTACTTACGGTAGTGTTTATGAAAAACTTCTGATGCAGTCAAATAATGGTGGGCACACAGAAATCGGGCCACGGGCGCCATGGCGCCCGCAGGCACAGAGTTGGGAACCCCTGCCCTAGACCAAACTTGTCCAACCTGAGGCCCACAGGCCACGTGCAGCCCATCCCAAATTGGTAAACTTTATGAAAACATTGTGAGGTGTTTTGCAATGTTTTTTTCAGTTCATCAGATATTGTTAGTGTTAGTGTAGTTTATGTGTGACCCAAGACAATTTTTTGTCTTCCAGTGTGGCCCAGAGAAGCCAAAAGGTTGGACCTCACTTCCCTGGACACTGGTCATAACCCCCAATCTCACTGCACTCTAAAGAGACTACCTCAAATGGAGGCTCCCCCGCCTACTAGCAAGTCACACAGCCTGTCCAGGCTATGTTGCCTCATCTGTAAGATGCGAGTGACATTGGTCATGGGGCTCACTTCATTGGTGGCTGTGAGGGTTAAATGAGTTACTATATCTAAGATGTTTAGAATAGTTCCTGGCATGTGCTAAGGGCTCTATGGGTGTTAATAAGTAATTATGACTTGAATGTTGTGGGACTTAAAACAGCTAATAGAAAATCAAAGAACTCAACCTAGGGCCAGAATCTAAGGTAGAAAGTGCTTGACAGGGCTGCCAGACATGAGGACTTAGCATGTGGACGTCAGGGGTGCAGCCATTGGGTCCCCACCCCCACCCCCCATATACCATCCCCCAGGAGGCATCCAGAACCGTGTGAGGTGGTTTGGTCTCACAGCGAAGGGGAGGCAGCACTATAGGAGTTTAGGACCCTGGAGCCAAGGATATTTAATTTCCTAATGCAGAGAGGATTGATGCAGTAATGAAGGATTGTTCTGCCCAAAGTACCAGCGGTAACCCCCTGGGGCGGGCCAGTCCCTAATGTACTTCCTTGGCTCTCCCTCATGCCCTGTCTCCTTTTGGATGTCCTTCTCCAGAAGGGAAGATGGCTGTTTTTGCAGATGCAGGCTGCCCCCAAATGCACTGGCCACTGCCTGGACCTCCTGAAATGCTTATAAGCTGCCCTGCCCTGTAGCCCCTGGAAGCATTGCTGGCTCATCTGGCTCAGCGGGTAAAACCAAGTAAGCAGTCCTGGTTTGTCAAGTAGGGTTCTTGGGTTGCAAGCAACAGGAACCAGCCTGGGCCACCTGCAGAAAAAGTACCGTAAAACGAGCCAAGCAGCTCTGGGACATTGCAAGGTAGGTGTTCAGGGCCATGTCTTTAGGGCCCTGCCGTCTTGGGGGTAGAAAAGGTGGTGAAGGTTGTAGTGAAGAGCTCTGATTCTATAGCTGGCCCCCCAGGCATGAATTCTCACCTCACTGTTTACTGGGAAGTTCCCCAGCCTTTCTGTGTCTCAGTGTGTCAGCCATGAGACCGGGGATAAGAACAGGAAGGTTGCTGGTAAGGATTCAATAAGTTGATACCTGAGACTTTTAGAACAGTGGCTAGTACCGAGTATGTGGCTAGATAAATATTAGCTGCTATTTTTACTTCACTGCTGTTATAACCATTATCATTTTTATCAGCAACTTGAAATTCATATTCCTGAAGTAGAACAGCTGATGGGCAGAGCTTAGATCATGAGGGTGGGCAGGGTCCTGTGCTAGCTTCCCCCAGCCTCCCCCAAACAAAGCTAGGAGGAATTGGGGAGGAATGATTGCCCCCTAGAAAAGTGGGCTGCTGTCACGAGAATTTGGGGCAAGGACACCAGGCAGCCCAAGTCCCAGAAGTCCTCCATGCTCAGTAATTTGACCCAATAACTGTTGGTTATTGCCTGCTTTGTGCCATGGATTATGCTGAGCACAGAGGACACAGAAGAGACAACGATTCCCCAGGTCCTTTTCTGACAGGTGTTACAGTTCAGAGGGAAATAGCTGGAGAATGAGGGTCCCCATTGAGACCAAGTGCCTAGAACAATGCCTGGCCCTTGGGAGATCAGTATTTATTTGTTGAATAAATAAATACACGAAAAATGCCAGAGAATTTTGGGGAACACACATCCAAAGTATCTACTCTCTGGTCCCACCAATTTTAAAAGAAGCTCATGTTGACACCTGTAGTCTCTAGGGTGAGGTGCAGAGGGGTGTCTACTTGCACACAGTAGGTGTTTAATAAATGGCCACTGGATGATCTCCTGGATACATGGCCCTGCAGGGTGACAGTTGAGGACAGGCCCAGAACTGGGGAGCTGGCTGCCTTCTCCGTTGAACAGGATGTGCAGACGTGGCTCCAGGACGCATCTCTGTGGAATGCGGTTGCTAATGCAAATGAGCTTCCTCACGTCACAAGGCATCTATTATGTGGACAGTTGGATGGCTGACTGTGGGACTGGACGGGCTCTCAAGGGGAAGTTCATAGCCACAGTTATGTTTTAGCGAAGGGCTTTTTCCCATGAATGACTCTTAATGAGAAAGATAATAATAGCCAGCACTTTCCAGGTGCTGACAATACACAGGAGGATTAACCATGGAATCCTCATGCCAGCTCATGAGGCCAATACGAATATTTTCTCTGAGCTAAAAAGCTCAGAGAGGTAAAACAATTTGCTTGTTTTATGCACAGCAAGTGAAGAAGAGAGTTGGGATTCTGGCCATGGTCTCTTACTCCAGAACTTGGACTCGTAACTCCACACCCAGCCTCCTTTCTCTCTTTAGGACTAACTTTAAAACAATATTTTATTAATTTGCACATGGCACATTATTTAAAAATAAAAAAGTCAACTACTTTTCCATCCCTGAACCCTGCCCAGAGGCAGCCACTGTGACCTGTCTCCTTTTGTAAGTTCTTTGTGTCTATACAACAAATGCACAAATATGGTAGCTGTAGTCTATACCAAGCGGGGCAGACTGCAGCCCATGGGCCTGCTACCTGTTTTTGTATGGCCCAGGAGCTAAGAATTGTTTTTATATATTTTTTAGTGGTTGAAAATAATAATTTATGGCATGTAAAGTTATATGAACTACCAGTTTTATTGTCCATAAAGAAAGTGTTATTTAAGCACAGCCAAGCTTACTCAGTTATATATTGTCTGTGGTTGCTTTTACCCTGTGACGATCAGATCATGTGGCCCCCAAACTTAAAATATTGACTATCTGGCCTTTTACAAAACGTTTGTTGATCCCTGCATTACACGTTTTCCTGTAGCACCATGTCTTAGAGCACTTTTCTTGTACTAGTGATTGCGTTCCCTTCCCCTTCACCCATTCATTTGTTTCATGGAAACAGACTGCTCCAAGCTGTGGGCCAAGCCCCCTCGTAGCTGGAGGTGGCTTGCTTGGTGCATCCACTCACGCTCACTCTAAGCATTTCTCGGGCACCAGCTGCATGGCAGCCCCTGGTGACAGCCAGAGCAGGTCTAGGGCTGCCCTCAGGAATCCCACACAGGCCAGTGGGGGTGGGGGGGGTCAGACATTGTCTCAGAGTCCCACAGGTGGATGTATTCAGGTCTGAGATCACAGACCTTCTCTGACCTTCTATCCATTACCCCTGCTTTGTTTTTATTTGTGACACTTATTAAACAGTAGGTCATGCACTAATATGCTTCAAAAGTTGGTTCTGTGTGCTTGCCTGTGTGCGTGTGTGTGTGTGTAGACATACACACTTAGAGGTTTCTCCTCTCCTATCTCCTTCCCTGCCCACCTTGTTCTTCCACCCCTTAAGTAATCATTTGTATTCGTTTCTGGCATATCCCTCTGTGGTTTCGTTATGCAAATATGAGCATCTATTTTTATCTTCCCCTCCTTCCTTATACAAAATGTAGCCTACTCCACACCCTGTCCTGCACTTTGCTTTTTGTACTTAACAGCACATCCTGGAGATCTCTCTTTATGCAGCTGAGTGGCTGAACACTGAAGGATGGGTAGGAGTTAATAGGAAGAAAGAGAACAATGTGTACCAGGGCAGAGGAGCATGAGGAAGAGTTTTCTGGTTAGGGAAACAGCATGTGTTGGGGTCCTGGGTAGCAGGGCTTTCTCTAGAGCAGAGGGAAGGCCTGTGAGGCTAAAACAAGGCCGCGTTCTGGCTACGAGGGACCAATGGCCAAGGGAGGGACTGTGGCCTTGATTATAGGAGCACCTGGGTGCAAGGTTCTGCTCTGTTTCCTTCCCTGCCCTGCTTTTCTCTATGGCAGGGCACACATGGCCGTTATCACGTGGCCAAGGAGAGGCCAAGAATGCACTTGAGAGTAGGTAATTGACTATGGTTAATGATGAAAGAAAACTGGAGTTATGATCCAATGTCTAGAGTTTGCAGGCCTGTACCTCTAGCCTCCATGGTCCTTACCAGTCATGTGACACAGGGCAAGTCCCATCACCTCTCATCTTTTCAGTGGAAACAGTTCATGGTACTGACCACAGGAGGGTGTTTGAAGGGTAACACACACATATTGTGCTTAGTTCTAAGGTTGCCACAAAGTAAGTGCTCAGTGTGTGGTAGTGACGGTTTTGGTCGTTTTTACAGGGCTCACCTGGGTTCATACTTCGTTGGTGTAGCTCATGATGAAGAGTTTTGATTAGGGAGCCTGATATCCTGGGTTCTTATATCCCCTTTGTCACTTCTATGTTTGAACAGGTTACTTAACCTCTCTGTATTTGACTTATGTCATCTGTAAGTAGAGATAATAATAATACCTGCCTCTTGGTCCTGTGCTTAGGAGGAAATGTGTTAACAAAGAACACCTTCCTGCAGATACTTGGGGCAAAGCATTGTCTATTTTGTCAAGAATGATAATCCCAACAGGCTCCCCTTTATATGTCATTGGCCATATAAAGTCACATGACCACTCTTAATGCAAGAAAGTCTGGGAAGTCAAGAATTTTCCTAACTGTCTTTCCCAATGGATCACAAATATCTTGATCACAGGCATGCTCAGTGAATATTGCAGGTACACAGACCCCCATTTAGCAATCTAGCCAATCACAAGGGGCTCTGCTCCCAGCACTTTATACTCATACACGTCCCAGTTGTGGCTGATTGACTGAAAGTGACCCATGGAATGTGGTAAAACAGCTGGCCCTTAACCTGAAGTGCTGCAAGGAAGCTTGTGAGGGACACAGTTCTAAAGCCTCTTGAGTTGTATCTGTCTAATCAGGGAACCCATTAAACCTCTGAGATCAAAGTCCAGAGGCAGGCTCTGGGAACTGGGCCTAGAGCAGCTAGAGAAACGTTGCAGAACCGGTTTCCTTGAGCAGGTCTGTTTAGCTGCTTGTCTGATTACCTAGTGGACAACCTCATTGGCTCCCAGAGGCCTCCCAGTTCATCTCCTTCCTTAGGCTGGCCCTCTCTCTGCAGGTGGCTGGATCCCTTGGCGCCAGGGAGGGCCTACTGTGTGTCAGATGCTGTCCAGGGTGCTGGAGATAATGCAGACACCTCGGGCATATTGCACGTTTGGTTCCTGACCACTGCAATAAAGCAAGTTTGTAATCTTGAGGGTGGAGGGTCTTTCCTTCATTTGTAAAAAATAAAATAAAATAAAATGCAGTATCTGTGAAACTCAGTATCTGTGAAGCGCAGTAAAATGAGGGATGCCTGTAATAGGTAACAATGTATGGGCACTCACCATGCGTCAGGCATTGCAGGTCTGTGGGTTAACTCATTTAATTCTCTCAGCAGCCCTCTGAGGCAGATCTATGTTAGATTCATTACTTTTTTTTTTTTTTTTTGAACCGAACTGGAAGCCTCACTGCATTTGGGAAGTACACCCCAGCTCAGCATATGGGTCCACACAGGCTGGGGCTGGGATTCGATCCTCGGTCCTCAGGGCTTCAAAGTGAGTGCTTAACCCACTGAGCCATCCCGGCTCCCCCTAGATTCATTACAGATGTGGAAAAATAAAAACTAAAGTCTAAATTTAACCCCTCCAAACCCTCCTTATTTTACAAAATGTTCAGTTTTTTATAATTTTGAATATTTACCTCAGAAAAACATGAACCTTTTCATTGATGGTTTATTTGTGTTAGTTTGCGTTTAAAGAAACAAAAAACAGAACTTTACATTTTAAGGGCAGTTTTAGGTTGATAGCAAAGTTGAGGGGAGGTACGGAGATTTCTCAAATATCCACACTCATGCATATCCTCCCCCATTATCAGCATTCCCTACTGGAGAGGTACACTTATCACAATTGATGGAACTGCATTAACACGTTATCATCCAGAGTCCACAGTTTACATCAGGGCTCGCTCACTCTTGGTGTTGTCTATTCTGTGGGTTTGGACAAATGTATAATGACATGCATCCACTATTATGGAATCATACAGAGTAGTTTCACTGCCCTAGAAATTCTGAATGCTTCACCTATTCATCATCCCTCCCTCCCCCAAGTCCCTGACAACTACTGATCTTTTTACTGTCTCTATAGTTTTATCTTTTCAAGAATGTCAAATAATACAGTATGTAGTCTTTTTCAGATTGGCTTCTTTCACTTAGTACTATGCGTTTGAGGTTTCTCCATGTCTTGTTAAGGCTCAGTATTTCATTTCTTTCCACTGTCCATATGTACCACAGTTTATCCATTCACCTACTACATGACATCTTGGTTGCTTCCAGGTTTTGGCAGTTATAATAACCCTTTTACTGCCAGCGGGTCGATGTATCGGCCCTCGCTGGTTGTGCGAAAACTGCCACCGGCTGATACATTGGTCGACTTTTTTTACTTGGTTATATGCAGCAAAAGTAAGGGCTTTTTACTCAGTTAAAGTCAACCCGCATAATTCTTCAATGATTCTAAGCCCCAAATATATTTTTACCATTGGGAAAAAGACTAGATGTATTAAATAAAATTAAGGACTAGAAATAATTGAAAATCTGGAATATTGCAAAATTCCTGAAAATGGTCTTGGCAGTCTTCGCACACCCCAACGGAAATGGGCTGGCAGTAAAAGGGATAGAGCTGCTCTAAACATCTGTGTGCAGGTTTTTGTGTGGACATAAGTATTCAGCTCCATTGGGTAAATACTACCAAGGAGAGCGCTTGTTGGATTGTGTGGTAAGAGTGTGTTTAGGTTTGTAAGAAGTTGTCAACTGTTTTCCAAAGTAACTGCACCATTTGGTGTTCCCACCAGCAATGAATGAGAGTTCCTGTTGCTCCACATCCTGGTTAACATGTGGTGTTATAGTTATTCTGGTTTTGGGGCATTGTAGTAGGTGTGTAGTGGCATCTCATTGTTTTAAACTTGCGTTTCCCTGATGACATGGGATGTGGATCAGCTTTTCGTATGCTATTTGCCATCAGTATATCTTCTTTGGTGAGATGTCTTTAAGGTCTTTGGCCCATTTTTTAATTGGATTGTTTTCATCTTGTTGAGTTTTAAGAGTTATTTGTATGAGGGCTGTCCAAAAAGTATCCAGCTATGCAACTGTTCTTGTTATGTTAACAGTGGCTGGATTTTTTTCTGGATAGCCCTCATATATTTTAGATAAGGGTCCTGTATCAGCTGTGTCTTTTGCAAATATTTTCTCCCAGTCTGTAAATTGTCTTCTCATTCTATTGACATTGCCTTTCACAGAGCAGTTTTTAATTTTAATGAAGTTCAACGTATCAGTTCTTTCTTTCATGGATTGTGCCTTTGGTGTTGTTTCAAAAAAGTTATCACCACACTCCAGATCAGCTGGGGTTTCTCCTGTGTAATCTGGGAGTTTTTAAATTTTACAATTAGATTCATGATTTATTTTGAGTTAACTTTTGTGAAAGGTATAAGGTCCATATCCAGATTCATTTTTTTACACGTGGATGTTCACTGTTCAGCACCATTTGTTGAAAAGATTATTATATTTGCTCCATTACTATTGCCTTTGCTTCTCTGTCAAAGAAGAGTTGACTGTACCTATAAAGGTCCACTTCTGGGCTCCTTCTTCTGTTCCATTGATCTATTTGTGTATTCTTTTACTAATACCACACTGTTTTGATTACTGTAGCTTTATAGTAAGTCTTATAGTCAGATAGTATCAGTCCTCTGACTTTGTTCTCCTTCAATATTGTGTTTGGTATTTGGGTCTTTTGCCTCTCAAAATAACTTGCTAAGAGTTTGATTGAGATTACATTGAATCTGTAGATCAAGTTGGGAAGAACTAGAATCTTGTTAATATTGAATCTAACTATTTATGAACATGGACTATCTCTCCGTTTATTTAGTTCTTTGATTTATTTCATCAGGGTTTTGTAGTTGTCCTCATTTAGCTGTTGTACATACATTTTTTTTTAAGATTTACTTTTATTGTTTTTTTTGACAGAGAGAGACAGACAGAGACAGAGGGAATGGGGAGGGCCCAGAGCAGTCTCCATAGTTGACAGCATTAGTTTTCCATATAGTTTCACTTCACAGGTCGGCACAGGGCTGCACAGAGCAGGAACTGGGCCGGGAACCTCTAGTATAGGCCCCGGCAAGGACTGAACTGGGGGCACACCCCAGTTCAGCATTTGGGTCCACCTGGGCCGGGCCCGGGATTTGATCCTCGGTCTCTGGGGCTGCAAAGTGAGCACTTAACCCGCTGATCCATCCCGGCTTCCCCAGCTCTTGTACATATTTTGTTGGATTTATACCTAATTATTTCATTTTGGGAGGTGCCATTGTAAATGGTTTTGTGTTTTTAATTTCAAATTCCACTTGTTCATTGCTGGTATATAGACAAGTGATTGACTTTTGTTTATTAACCTTGCATCTTACTATCTTGCTATTAGTGCTTATTAGTTCCAGGAGTTTTTGTTTTCCATTTGTGTGTGTGTGTGTGTGTTTTATTGTTTTTGACAGAGAGAGAGAGACAGAGAGACAGAGAACTGAACTGGGGGCACTCCCCAGTTCAGCACATGGGTCCGCACGGGCCGGGATTCGGTCCCTAGCGCTGCAAAGTGAGCGCTTAACCCACTGAGCCATCCCGGCTTCCCCATGTTTTCCATTTTCTTTAGGATTTTCTACATAAATGATCATGTCATCTATGAACAATGACAGCTTTATCTCTTCTGTATACCTTTTCTTATTTCATTTGTTCCCCAAGCCAAACATTTGGAGGGTAGGGGCCTCACATCCACATCTCTTAGCCCAATCCTGACTGCAGTGGGTTTTGAAAACATGTCTGAATGAATGAGTGAATAAATGACTTGTGTGGTACTGTGAACAGCTAAATAGAACTCACTTACAATGTCTTCTGAGCAGATGCCTAATTGGGGTTAGAGAGGCAGTGAAGGGTAGTGATTGAAAGCAGAACCCCACAGTTTGGGGTTCAGATCCGACTCTATTACTTACTTGCTGGGTGACTAAGGCAAGGGACAGCATCTCCCAGGACCTCAAGTTTCTTATCTGTGAAGTAGGGTGGTTGTGAGGTTTAAATGAGTGAGTTTTAAAGTGTTTGTCACATGGGTACAAACATAAGAGCCAGCTATTGCAGGGGTCCCCACAGTCCATGGGCCTGTTAGGAGCCGGGGCCACACAGCAGGAGGTGAGCAGCGAGCAAGCTTCATCTGTATTTATAGCCGCTCCTCATCACTCGCATTACCACCTGAGCTCTGTCCTCTGTCTGACCAGTGGTGGCAATAGATTTTCATAGGAGCGTGAACCCTATTATGAACTGATCGTGTAAGGGATCTAGGTTGTACACTCCTTATGAGAATCTAATGCCTGATGATCTTAGGTGGAGCTGAGACGGTGATGCTAGTGCTAAAGAGTGGCTGCAAATACAGATTAATATTAGCAGAGAGATTTGACTACAAAGAGACTGTAATAAATCAATTGCTTGCATATTCATATCAGAACCCTATAAGTGAGTGGTATCTGGTGGCAATCTTTATAGTGGCAAGTGAGTTGTATAATGCACAGTAAATGTTAACATGCTTGAATCATCCCAAAACCTCCCCAACCCACCCCGCTCCCAGTTCATGGAAAAATTGTCTTCCATGAAATCAGTCTCTGGTGCCAAAAAGGTTGGGGACCACTGAATTATTACTGTTCTTAGGTATATGTGGTCATGTTATGTGAAGAGTATTTGAGTCCTTGTTTCAGTGATGTTTCCAGTTGAAAATGGCTGCTCATTGTGATACGGAATTGTAAAACCCACCCCAGTCAATAAGCTTGCTTAGTACAGGTATGATTAGAATTAGAACTTTTGGAATTGTGAGAAACTATATGTGCTTTCTGAGAGAAGTTGGATGAAAGACAGCCTGGCTGACTCTCCTGAGCATAATGAGTCACTTTCCCAGTCACTGCTAGTTATGCTGACCAGACGTACTGTTTTAAATGTGACAGAACCAACGGTACTGTCCCCGTTTAAAATGGTGCGTCTGGTCAGCCTACTGTTGGTGCATTTTCAGGAAGCACTGCCTTAAGCCCTGGACAGTGTGGGGCAGAGCAGTGGTCCAGGCCCCACATTGCCTTGGACCCTTAACTGAAGTGTGTGACCTTGGACAAGTGATAGATCCTTTCTAAGCCTCGGTATTCATCTTTGCAAAATAAAGGAAAGAACAAGCTACTAGATCATGGGCTTATTAACGAGCTTGGAACTGGTAGTAAAGCACCATACATAGTTCCTGTCACACAGTGAGTGTACATTAAACGTTAGCTGCATTACTATATTGTTGTAACTGTTATGGTTACTTTTGTGCGTTAGGTTGCATTGGAATATGGCTGGTCTGGTACTCAACAACTATTTCTTATACAGACAACATAGCAAACTAGAGCATATATCATCCTGGTGAACCCTCAAGAAGATAATTGTCATTTCATTAACTTGACTGAAATAAAGATTTATATATTCATTCAACAAACATTTATAGAGCTTCTGCTCTGTGCCAAGAACTGTTGTAAGCTCCAAGGACACAGAGGACAAGACAGACCAATCTTTGCCCTCCTGGAGTACAAGGTCTTGTGGTGGGAGGCAGACTAGAAACAGTACCTACCAGAGGTGATTGGAATTGCTATGAAAAAACTTGGTAGTACTATGAAGAAAAGCAAGGTACTGTTATGTATGTGGTAGTGGGAGGGGTACCTTAGAGTAGGGTCAGTAAGGGCTGTTACCTCTGAGGAGGTAACAATTGAACTGAGACTTGAAGAAAGAAAAAGAGCTAGCTGGCCATGCAAAGAGCTGAAAAAAGAAGGTTCCAGCAGTGGATCAATATGTGCAAAGGCCCTGAGGTAGGAACAAGCTTGGTAAGTTGGAGGAACAGAGAGGAGGTTAGCCTAACTTGAGTTGGGTGAACAGGGGTGAGAATCTGATGGAAGGGATTAGCAGGGCCTGAGTTGGATCCTTGAAGCCTCCATGGGAGTGTTTGGATGAAAGGGAAGGGCTGTGGGGAGCTGACTTTGGCATCTACAAAGAGGTGTGAGCTGTCAGAGGCCTGGCCCCTGCCTCGCTCTTGCCAGCCTTATATAGGCACTGCAGGTCAGGTAAGAGCCACAAAGAAAAGACCCTTTGCCCCATGACTGCGCTCTCTGGCTTCCCAGCCAAGAATGTGGTTTGCATTTTTTGTCCCAAGGGTGGCCCAGCCTGTGCTGTCACGCAAAATCTTGATGCTCTGCACCCAAAATCTACTTTTTTCTCCCCAAAGTAGGCCAGCTGAAAGCTGACTGCCCTGGAGAAGTGCCAGGAAGCGGACTAGCCATACCAAACCTGCTTCTTTTTTAAAATAATGTGTTTTTCATTTTTTATTTTAAAGATTGATTTTATTGTTTTAAGAGAAGGTGAAAGAGAGAAGAGGGGAGGGCCCAGAGCAGTCTCCATAGTTGTTCATCATTAGTCATGACACAGTTTCATTCCACACAGGTGGATGTGGGGCCGCGAAGTGCAAGAACCGAACTGCTGAGGGTCTCCTCCATGGGAATGAGGACCTTCACCTGCAGTTCAGCACGTGGGTTTGCCCGGACTGGGGCCAGGACTCAATCCCTGGACCTTGCCGTTGCAAGCCAAGCACTCAGCCTGTTGAGCTATCCCAGCATCCCCAAGACTGCTTCTTAAGGGTGTGGGCATTCATGAGCTCTTTCTCCTTGTTCCAAAAGTGAGGAGGGTATTAAAGCACTGGGGCTTGGTGGACTAGGGCAGCCTGTATCTGTGTTTCAGCTCTGGTGTCACCACCTATCACCAGTATGACTTAAGCCAATAACTTAGATGTGCCTTCTTTGCCTTAGCTTTCTCATCTGTAGAATGGAGATTTCTGGGCTTTCTCATCTGTAGAATGGAGATTTCTGGGCTTAGAAAAATGTACGGTACCCAGGAAGTGAAGTGCTGGCTGTTATCACCTTCCTATTTTAAGTCATAGTGAGATGAGTTCCTCTTCCTTTAGTTTCTTGTCAGCAGGTAAGATGCTGGATCCGACTCCTGTTTGTCCCATCAGCTGGTTCTTGCCCAGGAGTTTATATCTGGCACACAGCCAGGACTTGGGCACCAAAAAGCAGCCCTGCTTCTCGGGGGGACGAATTATTCAATGCCAAGAAGCTGAGAGTTGTCAGGATATTTGTTGCCAGTGATTAGGGACCATGTGGAGTCTCCTCCATGGTGACTGCTCCTGTCTGCCAGGGAGAATAAATAAACTGCTTCCGCCCAGGGCAGTGCTCTGTCCTCTCAACCCTGGCTGTGTTAGAATAGGGGTTGGGGGAGGGCAAGGGCTGTTAAAACCAGGCCTCCCTCCTCTCCAAAGGGATGGAGATTTTCAAAACTCCCTAATGTGCTGCCAGGATTTCCAGTCACTGAATATACCTGAGAACCTCTGGGAAGTCTTATTAAAATGCAGATTCTGATTCTAGGCCCTGGGGAGGGTCCAAGGTCAGCGGTTCTGAGGACTCCCAGGTGATGCTGATGCCACTGGATGTGTGCTCCCTGGACCACAGCTTTGAGGGTCAAGGGCCTGGAAGTTGGCTTGTCAGCCTGCAGAACCTCAGACCCACACTCAACCCCAGCCTGCATGTTCACCATGTCCCTTGGTCGTTCACTGCCCTTTACAGCTTAAGGGCCTAGACTCAAGGTTTCCTCACTGTCAACACTACTGAACTTCTGGCCCGAGCCGTCTTTGTTGCGGAGTTGTTCTGCTCATTGTGTGATGTTTAGCAGCATCCCTGGCCACTACCCATAGGATGCCAGTTGCAGCCCTGCCACCCCCTGTCATGACAGTCCAAAATTCTGCAAAATATCCCCTGGGGTAGAGGTGGCAAAGTCACTCCTAATCAAGAAGCAGCAACCTAAAGCCCTTAACCTTAGCCCTGCCCAGGAACCCCACAGCAGAGGTTGTGGCTTTAGTTCCAGATGGGGCCTTCCTACTCAGGGTGGATTCTTTAACTGGGTACCTCACTGCACTGCTTGTTGGGGTGGCACATCCAGGCTGGACCTTGGGTTTCCACCTACTCAGGGATGGGGAATTCTGAGGCCTTACTGAGCCTGACTCGGAGAGGGAAAGAATTTGGGGTTCATCGCTGTGTTTGTTGATGTTGCTTAGAAAGACAGCTGGAGTGGGAGTGGCCACCCACCTGGCCTTTTGTTTGGCTTGGTCTCTGCACAGGGAGAGCTCCCATGTTTCCTTAGGGTACCATGTGGCGGGCCAGGGAGGCGTTTTCTCTGGTGTATGCCCTGTAGATTCTGGAGTGGGGTCAACTATCTCTGACCCTCCATTCTTCTCATTGCTGAACTACCCTGGAGTGTTTCTGAGTCATTTTATTCCACATCTTGAGCTCTGACTAGGTAGAATAGATCACTAGATGCTAGGGAGGGGAGAGTGGGATGGGTGTGGGGGACAGGGATAGAGGCATCATTTTTGGTCTCTTTTAGGCCTGGAAGGTAGCAGTTGCTCTTGTCAAGTAGATTCAAAAACCTCATTAATTCATTCATTCATTCAATCACTGCCTATCTTTTTGGGTACTGCCTTGGGCATGTAAGAGGAAAGCAGTAAATGGGACGTTTGGAGGGTTCTCTTTACACAGGACTCAGGTCACAGGGTGAACATTTATTGAACTCTGACCTGTGCCAGGTCTGATGGGATCTAGCCTTGCCTTCACAGAACTTTCAGTTCTGGCTGGGCATGGGGACAAAGAATAAACATACAAACAGCCAAATAATTATGAGTGGACTCTAATATTGTTGTGACAGCTGGTCAGCAGGAACCAGGAACCCTGCCCCACCTCTAAACCAGTGTCCTTTGCCGCCAGTAGACCCATGGGGTCCTTTGAGAGAGGCTGCTTCTATTTGCTGTGCAGCTAGAAGGTAATCACAGGGTTGCAGAGGGCCAGGGGACATTGCTGCCCGCCCACCCAAGGGGTGTGAGTGTGTTGAATCGGGCCACTCATACTAACAATAGCAAACACATACCTCTGAGTGCCAGCCCCTACTCTCAAGTGTTTATAAAATCCCCACAACAACCCTGTGACTTTGGTACCATCATTATCCCCCTTTTCCAGATGAAGAAACTGAAGCACAGAGCAGAGGGGGAGGTAACTTGTCTGAGGTCCTGGAGCTAGCAAGTGGCAAGGCTGGGATTTGAACACAAGCCATCTAGTTTCAGAGTCCTTGCTCTTAAGGACTCCATGGGCACATCGGGCAGTGGGACAGGAGACCACGATTGTTCATTGGTTGATCTTTCTGGGGACACAGCGAAGGCCCTGCCATTGCAGAGAGGAGCAATCTCAATTCCAGACCTTCAGGGAAGAAACACCCCAGAACAAAGGTCATGGGCTAGGGAAAGAACAGTGTCACTTGTCAGTCACCATTGCCCTGGAAGCCCTGGCCTGGCTCTGGCCCCCACCTGCACATGAGTTACTGAGAAGAGGGGATGTGCATGCTTCACTGGGTGTGGAGCAGCTGAGCCGGTCCTGCCCTGGGGAGTTGGCTGGGCTTCCTGTCACTGTGACACTCTGTTGCAGAGATGCCCACCCTGATTTCTGGGAGCTGGAGGCTGATTTCTCTCAGGGCCTTGCTGGAACAGGGTAGAGATTTGGTGTGAGGCTGGGGAGTCTTGTAGCTAATGGCTTTGGAATCACACTGTAAGCACCTGGGTCCTGGCTCCATCCTGTGCTAGCCATGTGGCCTTGGCAGGTGGCTTCACCACTCTGAACTTTCTTTCTTTTTTAAAATTTGTTTTATTGTTTTTAACAGAGAGACAGAGACAGCAGGAGACAGAGAGAAGGGGGAGGGTCCAGAGCAGTCTCCACAGTTGCACATCATGAGTTTTCTACATAGTTTCATTCCACGCAGGTGGGTGGGGGCCATGAAGAGCAGAAACCGGGTGGGGGCCTCCCACATGGGAGGTACGCCCCCATGAGCTGGGGACTGAACCAGGGGCCTCCTACATGGGAAGCTCACCCTGGTGAGAATCGAACTGGGGCCACACCCCAGTTCAGCATGTAGGTCCACACAGGCCAAGGCCAGGATTTGATCCTCAGACCCTGGGGCTACAAAGTGAGTGCTCAGCCCCCTGAGCCATCCCGACTTTCCCCAGGCTCTTTATTTTTTAAATACCTACCTTATTGAGGTATGTGTTTGTGTATGGGGGTGGGAATGTGATTCACTGAGGTCGTCTATGGAAAGTCCAGAGCCTGGCACTCACTCTATCCATGCTCAGTGCATGAGAGCTATTATGTCTTGGAGGCAGTGTCACTGAGGATGGAAGCCAGGGCCTCAGGACCACCACTCCCAGCTCTGTGACCTTAGACCAGTAGCTGCAGCCTCTGCATGGCTGCCTTTCCTCATCTGAAAACAAGGATGCTAGTCCCTACTTCATTGTTAAGGATGCTATGAGCATCCACTGAGTCGGTACCTGTGAAGCATTCAGCATAGGACCTGACACTCATGGAAGGCAGTAGCTGTCATGATTGTAGTTATCAATTAGGAATGTGGGTGTGAGGCCTAGCAGCAGGTGAGAAGAAACCTTGCACAGTGTAATGTTATGAATGGGTTGGTTTTAAGACACTCCACTTTGATCAGCCAGCCCCTCTTTAGGCATGAGACACGGTGACACAAAGCTCGGTTGGGTTTTGTCAGACTCCTTTCCTTCTTTCAGAGGAGAGTTGGCCTCTTGGTCTGACAAACATGAGCTAAAAGCAGACTGAGGAAGTGGGGAGTGGCGGTGCACCAGGGCTTCGGGGAGTAAAGGAACTCTCCATTCTGCTTCCCATACATGCTGGCTCTGTGGCCAGGTGTGCAGGGCGGGACCGCACATGGGAATCGGCAGGCCTGGGCCCCAGGTGCTCTCAGGGGCTCCCCACAGCATAACTTTAGGGGAGTTCCTCAGGCTTGATCCGTATCAGTATTCAATCAACACTGACCTGGTTGGTGCTGGCTCTTCTAGAAACAGCAGGGTAGTGAGCAGGTTAGGAGGGTGAGCCCCAGGGTCAGTCACCTGGATTCAACCTGGCAATGTCACATCCAAAGTAACTTTATCTCTTCTGAACCTCAGTTTCCTCATCTGTGAAATAGGAGTGATACCACCCATGGCACATGGTGCCATGTGAGGATCTTGCATTCTATGTAAAGTCCTTAAGGCAGCACAGAGAAGGTCCTCAGTGCACATGGGCTCTTACTACTGCTGTTATTTATTAACCCATCCTAGAAGACAACGTAAGTGTGAAGTGCACGCATAAACAATGGATGTGTGCCAGGAAACAGCCCTGATGGAGGATTTGGGAGAGAACTCAGCCTCTGAGGGCTTGTTCAGAACTAGCCTGGCAGCTTCTGGGTCTCCAGAATGTAAGGGAAAGAATGTGTAAAGAAAGGCGGCAGGAGTGTTGTCGACTAGGAATAATGTCTTATTGCCATAGGGACAGCTTTCCCCAGGTCAGATCACTCCACTGGTTAATCTGAGGTGGTATATAAATAAACAGTAAACATTTTAGTAGCTGTACTTTTATTTTAATGCACAACAAGAGAAGAATTTCAAGAGCACATCAAACCCAGCATTCTGTGGCCATTTTAGCTTTGGGTGAGGCTAACATTGGTATGGAAGCCAAAATAAAAGTGAGTACAGTTAGAGAACAGTGCAGAGGATGTAGCAGAACAGGTAGCTGAGGATATGGCATAGATAGAGCTTTCCAACAGGCGGCCCAGGACAGCTTTGAATGTGGCCCAACACAAATTTGTAAACTTTCTTAACATATGGAATCTTTTTGCGACCTTCTTTCCTTTTTTAGCTCATCAGCTTTCATTAGTGTTAGTATATTCTATGTGTGGCCCAAGACAGTTCTTCTTCCAAAGTGGCCCCAGGAAGCCAACAGATTGAATGCCCCTGGCATAGTTGGTGCCAGCGCACATGGATCCTGGCACTCGGAAGGTGTGGCTGTAGGAGGAAGTGGGTCCAGGCTGAGCTTTAGTCCCCTTTTTCGGCCGTGAAAATGCTTTGACTCCCTTGACAGGTTGCTGAACTCTTGGGCCTCCTTGCCCCTCTCCTACCTGGGTTTTCATGCCACTGAAGGCCCATTTTCAGCCACCTTAGAGTGGAGCAGCAGCCTGGTGGCTGCAGTGTCCTCTATCGGAGGTGACCATGAGGGTGATGAGATTTGCCACGTGTTCACTGCTAGCATCTTCTCTCCCTGTGGTGGGATGTAGAAGCTGTGGCAGGGCCTTGAGCAGCTAATTGCGATCATGTTAATACTCTTCAACCAACATTGAGTGAGTGCCAACGATGTGCCGAGCACTTCACATGCATAATGGTGTTGAACACTCTGTGTGAGACAGTCTGTCAGTTGGGACATGTCAGGCTGCAGGTAACAAGCTGCCTGATGAATCATGGCTGAGTGGTGGGAGGAGTCATTCTCTCACTGCGAAGTGTGGAGCAGAAGCTCATTGCTAGCCTCGAGAACTGGGTGCTTTCTGTTTCCCAGCCCTCCGTGTGCAGGCATCTTGTCCAGATGTTGGTTGTTATGTGGTTGTGGGTCGACTGCCCCGCGTGCTTACATCCTTATGTACAGCATCACTAGTAGGGAGAAGGGGCAGGCGAACAGGCTTTCTCTTCTTATGCCTTTCCTTTCTGAAGGGAGTATGTTCCCTACCCTCCACAGACTTCTCTTTCTTTTTTAGATTTATTTTTACCATTTTTTTTTTAAATTTTTTAGTTACAGTTGTCATTCAGTATGATATTAGCTTTAGGTAAACAGCATAGTGGTTAGACGTTTATATAACTTACAAAGTGATCTCCCCATAAGTCTAGTAGTGTCCCTAGACACCATACATAGTTATTACAATATTGTTGATTGTATCCCTTATACTGTATTTTACATCCCTATGACTATTTTGTAACTACCAATTTGCATTTCTTAATCCCTTCACCTTTTTCACCCATCTCTGCAGCTCCCTGCCCACCTGGCAGCCATCAATTTGTTCTCTGTATCTGAGTTCAGCAGACTTTTCTTTATCACTCATTGGCCATAAAGGAGCCAGGAGCCACCCCTAGCTGCAAGGGAGACAGAGAATGTAGATCTCTGTACAGCAGGAGGCAGCAAGAGAGATGGGTTGGGAATGGCTGTAAGCTACACAACCAAGTGCCTGCGGCAGGTTGGTACTATTACTACCCCCTCTAGAGATGAGAAAAATCAAGGATCAGAGAAATGAGGAACTGGCTTCTCAGGATCTCAGAGCGTGTGGAGGCAGAGAGGGATTTGAACCCTAGTCTTTAGCTTGCAGAGCCTGTGGTCTTAACCTTCCCAGGTGGGGACGTCTAAGTGGTCATAATGTAGAGTGATGCATGGTGAGCACCAAATGTGTGGGAACACAGGAAAGAGAAATTCAGGTAAGGGAGAGCGAACTGTAGAGAAGACAGGAGTGTGTAGAGAATCATGGGTGGTGACTGGGCTGGCTGGTTTTTTAAAGGTGAGTATGAGCTCTGCCACGGGCCTTACAGGCAGATCCCCCATAATAAGTGCTCCCCAGAATGGGTAGAGGGCTGCTCTGTGGAGCCTGGAGCAGCAGTCTCCCAAGTGGAAGGCCCAGAATGTCATCTTGTCAGGACTTGCTGTTGCCATGTCAACCTGGATTGCTTAGGTCAAACATTGGCTCTTGCACGTAAGAGCCATGTAACCTTGGACAAGTGACTTTATCTATGTGTGCCTCAATTTCCACATCTGTTCCAGGGAGAAAAATACTTAGGACATGGCCAGGCACGTGGTAGATACCGAAAATATGTTTTTAATGAATGCATGAATGGGCAAGCTGAGTCAGAAAATACGTAGAGGTTGATAAACCTTTTTGGATTTGTACTGCCAAGAGGCCCTCCAGAAAGGCGTCACTCTGTCAGTAGAAGTCAGGATGACCCATTTTCCTCCTTTTTAGTCCATGCTGGGTCTTATCTTTTAGGAAAACATTCATTGCTATTTTGATCAGTAATGAAACCATCCTAATATTATGGACACATAAGAAAATGTCCACATTTTTCAGAGCTGTAAATTGAAACATGTAAAAATGAAATTACATGTTGTCTGGGATTTTACTTTAAAATACTTCAGCGAGAAGGAAAAGGGGTGGGGAAGGACTAGATGAAGCTTATGTGGCAAAATCTTGATTATTGAATCTAGATTTGAGTACATGGAAGTTTATTGTACTTTTCTGTCTACTTTTTAGACAACAAATGACCACCACGACAAAACAGCCCCTACACACATACAGGCACTCATGCACACATGCGTGCACATGAAGCCTAAAAATGGAATAATGGTGAAGCGTTACACACAGGCTTCTGGAGGGCCCCGGGCCAGGGGGTGTGGGATAACTGACTGCCTCGCAGCCCTCGTTTTCCCCAGTCCTTCTCTCCATGGGTCCCCTTTTGGCTCAGCAGCTGGAAGGATAGTGGTTTTCCAACCCAAAGCAGCAATTTCACATCTTGTTCCCTGAACTGGGTGGGCACTCTGCAACCTTTTCCTGAAATGGAGGTTTTTCCCTTCCCACTCTGGAGGGGAGACAAACTCCCTGGTGATCAGCTCCTGGGAAATCTCCCTCCGCGGAGGGTCTGGTTTTGCTCTGAGGAGGAGGAGGTCAGTCACAAGCCACTTTTCTCCAAGGATCTGTGTGATGATGGCAAAGATATAACTGAACCAATATTGACTCCAGTCCCTCTAACCCTCTGAACACACAAGAGCAGTCTTTGCCCATCTCTGTCAAACAGCAGAGCTGCTAAGCCTTTCTCCAGATTCACATGTAAATAGGTGGTGGGCTGTGAGTTTTCCAGGCTGTTCTCCGTCCTACTTCTTGGTAAAGCTAGGGAGGTTCTTCACATCCCATCTGGCACTGGGTGGGGTCTCAGTCAGTGGAGGGTGATCCACCTGGGAACTGACCCCTGGCCCCTCCAGAAAGGTCATCCGTTAAGAATGTTTCTTAGGCAGCCCAGCAGGAGACCCACGTGTGTATGTGGTCAGCTGTAGCTTCCGGTTGTCTCACTCCTGCTGAATTCCAGCAACTTCTCATTTCCTTTAGGAAGTAAAATGAGTCTGGAGAGAAGTATGAATAATCATGACAAACTTGGCAATGAAGACATTGGGAACCTTGCCCTGAAGCTCATAGTTGATGTCATTGTTGCCAGGGTCTTGATCAGTGTGGACCAGGGGAAAGAGGGTGTCTGGGGCCATGGGGCCAGGGTTCAAATGCCAGCCCCACCACTTAATGGCCATGTGACTTTAGGAAAGTTGTTTAAACTCTCTGCCTCAGTTTCCTTATCTGTAAAATGATGGTATTGAAAGGATAAAATAGTGTTTACTGCTTGAAAGATGTTTAGAACAGCCTCTTCTATAGTAGTTGCTCAATTAATACTGCCTATAGCAATTATTATATTCTGCTGTGATTGTCAAGCACAGGATTGAAAACAGCTGGTCTATATAATAGCTTTACAGTGGAAGCAGAAATTAGAAGACAGGAAAAAGGAAGCCATCTTCTTCCCCGAGTCTGTAGTATAGGGGAATGGACTTAATTTTGTCATTTTAAAATACTGATTTTCACTTGATGTTAAAAATCCCCTAGAAAAGCACAGATGAAAGACTTGATTCAAAGGGGTGTAAGGCCTCTCTCTCCACTTCTCTATACACTGCTTATAGTAGAAAAAAAAAAGAGTGGAAGTAAATGAACCAACATCTTTTTTTTTAATTTTTATTTTATTGTTTGAGAGAAGGTGAAAGAGAGAGAGAAGGGGGAGGAGAGCCCAGAGCCATCTCCATAGCTCTACATCATTCGTTGTGACATAGTTTCATTCCACACAGGTGAATGTGGGGCCATGTGGGGCAGGAGCCAAACCGGGGGCCTCCCATATGGGAGGCGAGAGAACCTTTGCCACCGAGCCATCCCAGCAGTTACCAGTTGCTCTGTAGTTCAGCATATGGGGTTGCACAGGCCGACCAGGAAAAAAAAAATCCTGAACCTCATGACTGTGAGGCTAGTGCTCAACCGCTGAGCTATCCCAGCATCTCCAACCAACATCTTCATAGTGGTTATCCTTTGGTGGGGAGATTATGGGTAACTCTGTATTCTTCTTTGTGCATTTCTTTATTTTCCAAGTTTTCTTATGTATGTATAAGCATATACCACTTTCTTAAACAGGATGTTTAAAAGATAAGAAATCATGTGAGCTGTGGCTTCTGGGGAGGTTGTGTGGAAATCTCCCAGAATGCAGCCGTCTGTTTAATGGTTGTGTATCCCTAGCAGCCTGTGTTCCAGCCCCTCTTGCTGAAGTGTACTCCAGCCCTGTAAAAATTTTCTTCAGAAAGTTCTTGAAATCAAAGCTGATCCCTCAACAGCCATTGTTCCACGTGCCCAGCCTTGCTCTGGGCATTCACGCCCTCTCCCATTTTTCTCTTGAGATGAAAGAACTGTGGCTCTGGCCCCATTTTTTAGATAAGCACGACAGTAGTAAATACGCCCTGAGATGTCGCCTAGCTCAGCTCACTGCCTGTACCTATGGGTGCTTACATGTTAGCTGAAGTTATAAAAAGCAATAAAGTTGGAAACAGAACAGTTGGTTTACTTATTCAATAAGCATTCACTGAAGGCCTGTTCTGGGCCAGGTACCAGTAAGCAAATCAGATACAGTTCCTGCCCTGGAGCCCACAGACAGAGAAGACATAAAAGAAACATAGTATCACGGATAGATCCTGTGTTCTCAGTGGGTTGGGCGCTCACTTTGCAGCGCCGGGGACCGAGGATCGAGTCCTGGCCCTGGCCCCGGCCCCGGCCCCGGCCCGTGCGGAACCATGTGCTGAACTGGGAGCTCCCCTAGTTCAGTTCTCTCTCTGTCTCTGTATCTCTCTCTCTCTCTCTCTCTCTCTCTCTCTCTCTCTCTCTCTCTTCTCTGTCAAAAATAAAATAAAAATAAATAAAAATATATTTTTAAAAAGTCAGACTCTTAGATTGGATTTAAAAAAAAAAGAAAAGTTTTTTTTTGAGCCACAGAACAGGGCTTTCCCAGAGGTTCCCCAGAGAAGTGAAGTTTAAGTAACTTATTCTGGGTGCAAATGGAAAATATGAATTTGGTGTACATCTCTAGATAAGCCTTGCTTCTGAATGTTTCCAGCTGCGGGCAGGGAACTCAGATGGGCGTTGCTATGGTAGCATCTTCCAGTTCTCACTTCCTGGCTGAGCGTATTTCCGAGCTGCCCGTGCCAATTCCCAGCTGTAAATACAGACGTGGTGGGGTCCCTTCTTCCTGCTGCCTCATAGCTGTGCAGAGAGCGGATGTGGCTGGAAGCCAGCCTGGGAGCCTCCTCCCAACAGAGTTAGTTGAGGAACCTGCTGTGTCGTGGTTTCTCTTCCAACCAGGCTCTTTTCTTTGTCCTCCCGTGGGACTGTGCCAGCGTGCCCCAGCCTGTGTTTTGAAACTTTATAGACTCCAGCTTGCATTTGATAGAGAAATGGGCTCATGAGGGCTTCCTTTGCCACCCAGTTACCAAAGAAGTTGAGTAGAATCTCTTTCATTAGATCCCCCATTGAGGCAAGATTTGCCACCCTCCTGGCAGAAACTGGGCTGGCTGCTCTTTGGGAGTGTTTGTGCAGAACAGACTTGCTGACCTGAACAAAGGAACAGCAAACAAGATGGGGGAGGAGTGTAGCTAATTGCTTTCTGGGGTTGAGACCTTTCAGCTACCCTTCAGTTCTTTAGCATAATCATTGCTAATGTGTTTAATCCTCTTAAGCCAAGGAAGTGTTGGTTATTATCCCCATTTCATAGCTGGGGAAACTGTGGCAGGGGGCAAGTTAAATCCTGGCCTATTTGCTATCCTGCTCTCTTAGAACTTGGGCAAAGAAGGTGGGTTTAACCAGAGGCTGCTGGGATGGCCCAGAGAAACAAAGCAAGGCCTCAGGAAGGATTGTGTACCAGTCAATTACTTGGTTGCTGGTAACAGAAACACCAACTCAAACAGGCATAAATCCCAGGGGAAAGGATTGGCTCCCATGAGCAGTAAGTGAGGTGGGGCGAGCTTCTGGGCTAGTTAGTTGATAGGAGCTCAGGGCAATCACCAGTGACCCACTTTCTTTCTGTTCCTCCATCCTTCCCTCTGATGTCCCTGTCATCCTCAAACCTGGCTCCCCTGGAGGTTGCAGACTGGCTGCCTGCACTGATCCAAGTTTATGTCTCCTCCCTGGCCTGAGAGATAGGGAGGGTATCTGTCCCCCAACCATAGTGCAAAGCTTCAGAGCTCCTCTCAGAGCATCTGGCACGGGTCATGTGACTGCCCTGAATCAGTCACGGGCAAAGGTATGGGATCACTGATGGGCTGGTTGCTCCCACCCAAAACCACTCAGGGGAAGGGCAGAATGGGTGCTGGGAAGCAGGCGACCTGTGGAATCAGAACACAAATCCCACTATCAGGATTCTCTTCCTCACTGCTTCCCCACATGCCTGCTTTATCCATTCTCTCATCACTGTCTCTCTTTCTGCCTTTCCCTTAACTTAGTGCGAAACCCGGCCATCTGCAGTCCAAGCTGTCCACTGTGGATGGCCAGGCTCCCAAAGAGAATAGTCCTGTGTTCTAGCCCCAGCCCACAATAAGCTCAGGAAGGGACAGTGCCTCCCTTTGGCTTAATTACCAGACCAGGGAAGGGATTCTTGAGACAGGTCCAGCTGAAGTCAGGTGCTGTTCCTGGGCCAGTCAGCTGTAGGCAGGCAGGGATGGGATCATTGTTCCCCCTCTCTTCCTTCTGCGTGCCAACTGTGTCCTCTTCCCAGGACTTCTGAGCTGGGAGTCATTTAAGCAAGACCCCTAAGGAGAGCAAATAGGCTGCACTTTTCCATAGTGACGCTAAAACCTCATTTCACTCCTGAGATGCTAGAGGATGAGGGGGCCCCCATGCAGTATCCACGTTCACGGAGCAGTCCCCTATGGAAAGGCCAAGCCGCCAGGCCCAGCCTGCTGTGTCCCCTGCCGACCGCCAGCCCCCAGCCTCATCCCGCAGCTTCCTCTGCACTGCCTTCCAACCACCTGGCCTTGTTTCAGTTCCTTCAATACATGCCATTTGTCCCCTATCCCTGGAGTGCTTCCTCTTCTCCCTGTTACCCCTCCCACCCCACCCGCAGCCCCCATTCTGGCCTGCCCACATAGCTCCTCTTTCTGATCTCTCCTTAAATGTTACATAAACATCTGAAACACCCATCCCCCTCCTCCCTCATATGCAGGGCCTTTCATCCTCACACTAATGTCAGTTCCATAAAGGCAGGGACCACCTCCGATTTGTTAAAGGTGTAACTCTTTCCACCAAATAGGTGCCTTACTAAACTTTGCTGAGGAAATGAATGCAGTGATAATAGTAATATAATAAACACAGTAGCTGTCTTTTGAGTGGCTACTTCACAGTAGGCATGGTACTAAGCACCTTTATTTTTTTACTAATTTTTTTTTACTAAAGAAGGTGAGGACATCTTAACAATTTATATTATTCTTTTTGATAGAGACAGAGAGAAGGGGGAGGGCCCAGAGTAGCCTCCATAGTTGTATGTCACCAGCTTTCGACATAGTTTTATTCCATACAGGTGGGCGGGAGGGCCGCACATGATGGGAACCAAGCTGGGGGCCTCCCGCATGGGAAGTTCGCCCTGGTGAGAACGGAACTGGGGTGACTCCCCAGTTCAGCCTATGGGTCTGCATGGGCCAGGGCCGGACTCAATCCTCGGATCCCAGGTCTACAAGGCGAGCGCTCAACCCACTGAACCATCCTGGCCATCCCCTTAAGCACCTTTACATACAAAACCTTGACATGATCACTCCCATTTAACAGAATATAATAATGATGGCAGTAATTCATTGAGCATTGAATGCCAGCCATTGTCCTAAGCCCCTTACCTGTGTCATCTCATTGTATCCTTCTGAGGCCAGTATTGCTCTCATCCCGACCTCATGGCAGAGGAAGATGGCACATGGTGAACTTAGTGACAGGATGTTGGGCTTCATTCCTCTTGCAGTCTGGGGCCTGAGGAGGGTAAAAGAAGTGGCAGAGCAAGAGAGGTAGGAGGGCTTTGAACACTGGCATGAGAGTACTTTCCAGAAGATGCCCTGTCTGCCCCCCTTCTGTGTGTGGCATCTGTGGAAACAGGAAATGCCTCTGAGACACACAAAAAGATGTTCAGCATCATGCATAATAAGAAATGCCATTGCAGTCATGATGAGAGAATAGTTCTCACCTCTTGGAAGAGCACATGCAGAGGGTGAGCACACAGTGCAGCAGTGGTGTGGGGGAGCAGGCTGGTGGGAAGGAAAACAGGACTGTCACTTTGGAGAGGACTTTGGTAATCTCTGTCAACGTGATCCTTGTACACACTCTTCCTTTGCCCCAGCAGTTACACTTGTGGGAATTTTTGCCTGCAGATGTTCCCGAGTATGAGAAGCAATCTGTATCCAGGGGGGCTCATTAGGGCACTATTTGTCAGAGCAAAAGATTGGAACTGTCCTATGTGTCCATTAAGAGGGGACAGGCTGAGTCAGATTGTCTGCACAGTGGAACACTGCAGCAATGAAGGGGGAATAAGGTCATGAGAAGGAGCACTTTCTGTCTATGGTGCACTCACTGCCAAGTACAAAAAAGGACAGGAAAAGCAGCAACTTTTACTAGTTTTTCTTAGCCACTGAGGGCGTATTGGAACCTGGGGAAACATTCCAGTCTCAGGTGGCCAGAATCACCTTAGGTTTCCATAGCAGGCTCTATGTTCTTGGCTGTGTGTGTGTTGTACATACAGACACATCCAAAATTGTGTACATACATGTATGTGTGTATATATAATTTTACTCCTTCATTCAGATCTCTGCTTGAATGGCTGCGACATGGCTTCACAGAGGCCTCTCTGAGCACCCTGTCTGAATGATCTTCCCTGTCTCTCTCTGTACCCTGCTTTATTTTTCTTCGTAGCACTTGTGATGTCTTATGTGTTTGCTTTTTGCACCATCCTTCTTAGCATGTGAGCTCTAGGGCAAGGAATTGTCTGTTTCATTTCTTGCTATACAAGTATCTCAGCATCTAGAGTGGTATCTGGCTCATACTTAATAAGTATGTGTTGAATGAATGTGCAAGAGCCTGAGTAGTAACTACTATCCCCATGTTCCAGGTGTGGACCTGAGGCCCCAGAGGCCTTGCCCTCCTTGCATGGAGAGAACTGAAGGGCCCACTACTGTTCTGATGAGGGGCAGGGAGTGAGGCAAGAAATTGCCCCAGACTCCTCCTTTTTTTTTTTATTAATTGTTAAATTTATTGGGGTGACATTGGTTGGTAAAAATTACATAGGTTCCAGGTGTACAATTCTACATTATATAGTCTATGCATTGCATTATGTGCTCACCACCCAGAGTCAGCTCCCCCTCCATCACCATATATATGATGCCCCCTCCCTCCTCCCCAGCCCCCTCCCCCCCTTACCCTTAGGTAACCACTAAATTATTGATTGTGTACATGGGTTTTTGTTTCTTTGTTGCTTTCAGTTTTGTATTCCACCTATAAGTGAAGTCATACTGTTCTTGAATTTTTTTCAGCCCAGACTCCTTTTTAAGCTGTGAAAATCCTCCCTTACCTAACATTTCCTTGAGAGAGGTGAATACAGACAGGCTGAGGTCTCTTCTGGGGGCCTGTGAAGCACTGAGACACATGTCCATACCATGCACATTTGACGCCAGTTCCTCCAGCCTTCTGTGGCCCATCTCCTTCTTCTCTCTGGTTTGGATGGTGCTGTTCTGGGCAGTTATTCCATGAAGAATAGGTAGAAGGAGAAAGAAACTTCCATTTTGAAGACCTCTCTCCTCTAGAGGACCCTTCCCTTTGATCCCATGCTTAATATTATTAGAGTTCAAAGGATGTACTCAAACTTGAGGATTTGAGAATGTCACTTATTATTTCTTCGGCATTTCAGATATCATAACAGCTTTACTAACATCTTTTAGGACTCCCTCTGTGCCCAGCACTTCGCCAATCACTTGATCCCTGTTACCTCATTTAACCCCCCCAACAGCCCTAACTACTCTCCCCCACCCCCTCCCACTTTACTGGTAAAGAAGCTTGGGGCTTAAGAAAGGTCTAGTAATGAGTCATGGATCCACACAGAGCTGGGATTTGATTTCTGGCTCTAACTCACCACCAAGATGGCGCTCTCCCAGCCACAGGACCCACTTCTCCAACTGCTTTTGGGATTCTCTCAGTGGCCAGTGGACAAGGATCTGTTTTCCTACAATATGATGTGGATTGTGGATTGTTAATTATGTTGCAAAGCCCTGCTGGCCAGCATGACGCCTTGATAGGTTGGAGGAAGTGGGTGGAGAGCCTCCTGCTTGTTTATTTCTCAAATGACCAAACTTCTGATTCTTATCGAGATTGGTTTCTATCTTGGGCAGGGAAGAAGGTTAGATAGGGCCAGAGGAACCAATGCTGTTATCACCCATTCAGATCTGTCCTCAGCTGAGAACACTCCCATGGCTCCATATTTCCCTGAGTAAAAGCCAGAGTCCTCACTGTGGCCAGCCAGGCCCCACACGATCCTCCCCCATTACCTGTGATGACTTCTCACTTACTCCACTCCAGGCCCATGGATCTCCTCAGTGCTCCACAGACACTCCGGTATGTACCTGCCTCAGGGCCCTTGCACTGGCTCTTACTGCTACTAGAAAAGCTTTTCTCTCATACCCTTTGTTCATATGTTGCCCTCTTGGGGATGTCCCCATTTCCCTTCTCTGTTTTTCTCTGTAGCACTTAACCTAACATATCTTTTACTTATTTTGTGTATTACTCATCTTCCCCAATAGAATCAGCTCCAATGCTCTGTTTACCTGGATCCCTAGCCACTATTATCACAAAATGTTCCCTAGAACAGTGCCTGGCACCAAATAAGCAGTCAGTAAACATTTCTTGAAGGAATAAGGCATGAATGAGCTCCCAAGTGCAGAATGGCCCAATCCTGTCATTGTACTGGGGAGGAATTAAGTGTTTGGTGTCGGGAGGTGGGGGCTACTCACCAAGCCTCAGTGAACCCCTCTTATGTGTCAGGCTGCAGCTCTGGGCTCCAGACACCAAGGTAAATAAGCCCTGGTTCTGAAGGCAGATTTAAGTCATACAGAGTAGGGGCGTCTGCTGAGTAGAGCCCAGATCTCTGCTACACCTATGGCTTAGCTGCAAAGGAGGTTGTGAGAGCCAGTTCCTGACCTTTGTGATACTTTACTATTACAGAGTGGTGGGGTCTGGTCTTCCACTAAGGCTTATAGGTGGAAAATTCCCAAATCGTAGGAAGGATTATGGGCAACCAGAATGGTTTGTTCTTTAAACATTACATTGGGATCCCAGGATAGCTCAGCAGTTGAGCGCTTGCCTCACAATCACAAAGTCCAGGGTTCGATTCCCAGCCCTGCCCTGGCCCATGCGACCCCATATGCTGAACTGCGGTGCAACTGGTAACCACTGGGATGGCCTCAGCAGCAAAGGTTCTCACCTCCCATGCGGGAGGCCCCCGGTTTGTTTCCTGCCCCATATGGCCCCACATCTACCTGTGTGGAATGAAACCATGCCACAACTAATGATGTATAACTATGGAGACTGCTCTGGACCCTCCCCCCTTCTCTTTTTCTCTGTCCTCTCAAAACAATAAAAAATACAATAAAAAAACCCAAAACATTACCGGTATATTAAACTATAGTATGCATACAGAAAAGGGCAAGGGCACATACCAAAAGTGTGCAGCAAGATGAACTTTCACCAACTGAACACATTCATGTAATCAGCTTTAAAAACAGTATTTTCAGCCTCCAGAAATCCTCTTCTAGCCACTCCTCTCTTCCAAGCAAAACGGTTCTCTTGATGTCTCACCTGACTTTGAACTTTATGTAAATACAATTAGATTTTATGTAAAAGCTTTCTTGTGTCTGGCCTTTCTATTCAACATATGTCTGTGAGATGTCCATGGCATTGTGCATAGATTTTATGTCTACTCACTGTGTACAGTCACAGGGCAGCCTGACTGGCAGGAAGAAGCCAGCTAGGGCAAAATGTACAAAGGCCCTGGGGTAGGACTAAGCTTGGAAAGGAAAGAGGGCCGTTGGGGTGGGAGCATTTGGACAATGGGTAAAGCAGAAGGAGAAGAGGTCCGAAAGGTGTTGAGAGATTTTGAGCAGGAAAGCAGTCTGATATGATCCCTGTCTGATATGATCTCTAGCTATTTGTGAAGAATAGAATCTAGGAAGAGAAGTGTGGACTCAGGGAGACCAATGGATCTGATGGACTTGTTCAGGTGAAAGATGATGGTGGTATGAGGGGAAAGGAAATGGATTCAGGATATATTTTGGACTTAGTGGCAACTGAACTTGCTGAAGAACTTGGAGGATAAGCAGAGACATAAAGGATTCCGTTGCACATCTACATTACAGTTTGGCAGCCCACCCCTCCTGGTGGGCGCTCGAGTTGTCTCCCCTCCCTTTTTCTTCACTCACAGAGACTGCCAGCCAGCACCACATGCACACATCTTTGCTGAGCCAAGTCTTGAAGGATCAAGGGCAAGGGCATTCCAGGTAGAGGAAACCATTCATGCTAAGGTGGGCCTCCCCTGCACTGAGCTTGGCTCAGGCCGGACAGCGGGCTATAGATGTGAGTAGCACATGACCTGAATCCAGCACCTGAAAGATGTAGACTTGCTGCTGATTTGGAGAGGTTGTCTCATGCTCTCCCACCCCCCATCTCCTCCCAAGCTGCTTTGTGGCCATGTTCCATCCCCTCCCCTCCACAGGTTAGTGCAGAGCTGCGGCAGCTGTTGGAGTTGCCACTGTACTCAGGGCCATTGCTGTCTGCACGCTAGGTCAGCTGTGCTTTTCTGTCGCAGGAGTCAGAGAGAGGCTTAAAGCAGTGGCCGGCAGGGCCCTGAGTACTTACCAGAATGGAGGGTTACTGGCCTGTAGGGAGTGAACGAGAAGGCCTTTCGTTTGTATGAGCCTGATTTTGCCTTGTTCTTTGTCTCCTTGACCCTCCTGTTTCTCATCTCTGTCCTTATTCTTGAGAGTTCAGGTCCTGCGGGCAGCAGCTGCCACCGCCAGCCCTCCCCACACCCCCACCCCGGCCCTTTCTGAGAGGCTTTGGATGATTCTGGGCCACCCGCTAGTGAGGGCAGCTCAGACAACTTGAGTTTAAAACAGTGTGCCCTGCAGGCATGTGAGGGGAGAGAGCCTGTCCCTGTCTCTCTACCTTGTGCGCCCTCAGGTCCCTGAAGAAGGCCTGGCTCCCACCCTTGCTAGGGTTTCTCTCTGTGCTGCTGGGAGGTGCCAGCAGGCTGACTTGTCCAAATTAGCAAGTCTGGGAGTTGCCTTCTGCCTGCCCAAGGGCTGGAGGATATGAGGAACTGGAGCTCACGGAAGGTAAAATGTAACATGTTTCAGCTTGTACCAAGTTAAAGAAAAAGGGGGGGTGGGGGTGGAGGAGGGACAGCCTTGATGGAGAAAAATATAGGGCATTAATGAGCTCAATTAAGTAGTCTCCCACATGGCTGGAGGGCGGGTGAATCATTGCAAGCTTTTTAGAAGACAGCCTGGAAAACTTATTTATTTAGTTTTAAATGAGCAGTACCTGCCTGTGATAAAACGTCCAAATGCACACAAAAAGAGATGTATAAGAAAAGCTTACCGGTAAGTCTCCCTCCCTTGTCCATTGTTACTCAGCTCCCCTTCCATGAGAACACCCATTTCAAGTGTGTTTTTCCAGAGATACTCAATACAGAAACAAACACATATTATACACAAAGTTCTGTACTTTGATCTTGGAACCCGTCCTATACTATAACTGTGTGATGTTCCATAAATAGTCTTGCATGCAGCACTGCCACTCCTGAGAATCGACCCTACAGAAAAAGGGCCCCATACAAAAGGATATTCATTGCAGCATTGTTTGCAGAGGCAAAAAAAAAAAGAAAGAAAGAAAGAAAATGAATGCCCATCTTTCAGGGACTGGTAAAGTATGGCATCCATACTATGGAATATCACCTGCTAAAAAGAGTGGGTAAGAGCATTACTAGTTGAGTTGGGGGCACTTCTGTTCTGTATTTAAGAGAAAGCAAGATTCAGAGGTGTATATATGCTATGATCCTGTTTGTCTAAAATACAGTGACAAAAGTCCATATACATACTTAGGTTGGGATCGAGTAATAGGTGTCCATGGAATGGGTGCTCCGTTCTCTTCCATATTACATGGCCTGCTGAGCCTAGCATTCTGTCTGGAAGACTGCAGTATTGTCAGTTGGTCAAAACAAATGGCACACGTTGGTCAGTACCTATGGGAGGGTACTCCATCCCACAGGCAGAGAGCCCATGGCCTTGATGTTGGCAAGTGCTCATCTGGACCTCTGTCAGACTTGGAGAGGCTAAGGTGCTATAGTGAGAAGTCATTTCTGATAGACCATGACAGGCAGTTCGACCTACTTCCCTGTTGTTGGGGGGACTGAAATAAGCCCAGAGTGCAGTCAGCTGTGTGAAGCGTGCAGTGCCACCAGGTCTGCCACTCATCAGAATACCGTGGAGGAATTACAGAAACGCTGAAGTCCAGGCATCAGGCCCCTGGCTGTGTTCCACATGACACATCATGGGGCAGGCAGCACAGGCATCCACTTACCGTGCACCCGCCCCAAGCCCAGCACACAGAGCCACCTGGTGGGACGCTTCTCACATCCCACTCTTAAAATGACAGCCCTATTGCTGGGGACGGTGGCCCTGGAAGGAAGGCTCTCAGTGGACACATCCTGACAGGACCGTTGCATTGCACAACTCCAAGAGCACTGTGTGCATTGTGGCCTGTGACCGTGGTGGCCCTCCCCTGGTTCCAGGATGAGGATGCATTCTTCCAGGGTGCTGATGTTCCCCTCAGAGTGGATGTGGCTGTCCCTTGGGGCTCAGGACCCCTTTGAGTCATAAGTTGTCTCTTGCTGGGCTTCAGTTGCAGTAGATGTTCTGGAAGGGAAAGAAGGGCCAAATTTATCCCCTTGACAAGGCCACTTTTATTGATAGTGCTTTCTTGGCTGTCCCATACTCCTCCCTACCCCTGCCAGAAAGCAAGGTGACACTTCCTGTCTCTGGAGCAGCCTCTTTCCCTCTCTCTCCTGTCCTGCAGGTTATTGATCAGAAGTGAGAGCTCACTTCTCACTGGCTTATCTATTCTTTTGAAATCCTTGGAGAAGGAAGGACCTGGTTGTTACTGACTCAGCAGTTCTATCTTGCTTAGGGTGTGTGTATATACAAGGGCTGTCCAGAAAGTGTACAGCCATGTAATATGAAAAATAGAGGCATTTATGGCTAGTTTTTTCTAGACAGCCTTGTATATATAAAAGAATAGCTCTCAGGTTTTTAGTTTGAGCAGATGGGTAAGGTAGTTAATGGTGTGTAGTGGACGCCTATCTACCAGTTGTTAGGAGACAAACAGGTATAGGTAAGGATATTATGCTTATATCGATAGATAGATAGATAGATACGTGTATGTGTATACACATATATGGAGGGAGGAAGGGAGAGAAACTTCACATCTTTATTGAAAATACAAAAATCTGCCCTACAAAAAAACAGACAATGACTTTGTTCAGCTCATTTAACAGGCATCTGTTTGCTCTAGTTGTGCTATGCACAGTTTGAACCTGGCAGAAAACCACTTTGGAAAAACTCATGAGACTATGAAGATCATTCTTGAATCTTTCTTTTCTGCCCAACCCCCCATGGCCAACCCATCAGCATGGCCTGAAATAGATGTTCCCCTGCCGCCTCCTTCCTGTGCTGCTGTCCTCACCCTGGTCCCCACCACCAACATCTCTCCTTGGACATCACAGCAGCCTCCTCACTGTTCTCCCTGCTTCTTTTGAACACCCCCAACAGTCTCTGTGCGGCAGCCAGAGGGGCTCTTTCAAAAATGCAAATTGGAACACATCATTCTCTTGCTTCCCATCATACTTAGAATAAAAAGCAGGAGGCCAGCCGTGGCTCACACAGCTCTCTGAGCCTCTGCCGAAAATCACAGCATGTCCTCCTTCACTCAGCATCTAGCCACATGGGCTTCCCTCCTCTATCTTTCATTAGAGACTTTATTACCAATCCCACAATTCCATTTGGGTAGCCCTTTAAGAGTCTTTTAACACGTTGCGTACGGCGGGGTTTAAAACCCTCATACCCTTCTGTTCCGGCATGTATTTAAATGAGACCACGTTGAAATGAACTCTTCTCTTTAAAATGCTATTGCTTCCATATTATTTATAACTTTTCAATGAAATTTTTTGTACTTACTCACATAAATTTATCCATTGATAATATTTGCTCATTATATATCAACCAAACCTCATTAATTAAATAAATCTTGTAAAAATAAAAGGTCAAGTGTAAAACGAGAATTCTCATTACTCATCCTTAACGCATGGCTCAGAAAAAACGAAGAGTCTCGTGATCCGTACGCAATGTGTTAATTGAGATATAATTCACATGCGGTAGAACTCGCCCTTTTTTTTTTTTTTTCTTTTTGAACTGAACTGGGGGCTTCACTGCATTCGGGAAGCACACCCCAGTTCAGCATGTGGGTCCACCTGGGCCAGAGCCGGGATTCAATCCTCGGTCCTTGGGGCTTCAAAGCGAGCGCTTAACCCACTGAGCCATCTCAGCTTTCCCTCGCCCTTTTAAGGTGTGCTTTTCAGTGGGTTTTGGTGTATTTACAAGGATGTGCAACCATCACTAGTATCTTAACTCAGTGAGTTTTCATCGGCCCCAAAAGGAACCCTGTGACCATTAGCAATCTTTTTTCCTCAGTTTGAGCCTGCACTTCCTCCCAGCCTCTGGTAACCACTGATCTTCTTTTCTGTCTCTGGATTTGCCTGTCCTGGGCATTTCGTGTAAGTGAATCACATGATATGTGCACTGTCTTTTGTGACTGGCTTCTTTCTCTCAGCATAATGTTTTTGGTGCTCATCCATGTTGTACATGAATCAGTACTTTATTCTTTTTATGGTTGAATATAATTGTATGGATGTACCATGTTTTGTTTATCCATTCTTCAGTGAATGGACATTCTGAAAGATTCTTTTTTTTTTTTCTTAAAGATTTATTTTATTGATTTTTGACAGAGAGAGACAGAGAGAAGCGGGAGGGCCCAGAGCAGTCTCCATAGTTGACGTTAGTTTTCCATATAGTTTCACTCCACAGGTGGGCACAGGGCTGTGCAGGGCAGGAACTGGGCCGGGAGCCGCTCATATGGTCCCAGCAAGAACTGAACTTGGGGTCACATCCCAGTTCAGCATGTGGGTCCACATGGGCCATGGCCAGGATTTGATCCTCGTTCCCCAGGGCTTCAACGCGAGTGCTTAACCTGCTAAGCCATCCCAGCTTTCCCTGAAATATTCTTATACTCTTTATATGGCTTCCTTTTCCTGTCTCTTTTCTTCCAGGCTAAAACTCACCCTGGTTTCCTATGTGGCACTTCTCACCATTTGTACTTATATGTGTATTTGTTTGCCTGTTTGTTTGTTTTCTCTCCCGTGTTCTGGGCTGTCAGCTTTATAAGGGCAGGAACTATACCTGCTTCTGTTCACCATATCTAGCACCCTCCCTCACACAGTCCCGATTGTGGAGTAGTGCTTAATAATTGCTGAGTGAATGTCTCAGTATGTCTGATATAATTCTCATTTTACCTCCTCCTATGGCAAAATGATTAGCCCCATTCTGTGGGAAATTCTGTGTCTGGCTTTCTACCTGGTGTTGAGAGAGCAGGTGTCCTAAAGCATGAGGGTGCTTTAAGGCAGGGGTGTCCAATCTTTTGGCTCCCCTGGGCCACACTGGAAGAGGAGGTGCCTGGGGCCTCACATAAAATACACTCACATTAATGATAACTGATGAGCTAAAAAAGAAAAAAAAATCTCATAGTGTTTTAAGAAAGTTTATGAATTTGTGTTGGGCTACTGTCAAAGCTGTTCTGGGCCACATGTGGCTGTGGGTTGCACAAGCTTGGTGTAAACTCAGTGGAAGATGGCTTCTCTCGTAAGATGTCTGGGGATCCGCAGTCTGGGGTTGTCCACAGTCACCAGGAAGCAGGGGCCCCTTCTGTCTTCCTGTTTCACCACATAGCACGAAGCTGTCATCTTTAAGGTAGCTTCATGGTCCAGTGTGAGTGACTGCTGAAGTGAAGCCAGTAAATCTGCAGTTCAGATGAGAATCGAGGTGGGGGAAGGGGCACAAAAGTATAGTCCAGCTTTGTGTTTCTGGTGAGGAATTTCCTTGAAGTCCCACAACAACTTCTGTTTACCTTTTGTTGGCCTCCTCTAGCTGCAAGGGAGGCTGGGGGATGCAGTCTTAGCTGAGCATCCTTAGAAGAAAGGAAGAAGGGATACTGGGTGGGCAGCTAGCATCCAGTAGGTCCAGTTCCCACCTGCAGTACCCTGGGCCATGGGAGGCCACTTCTGCTCATTGGCCTAGCCCTTCAAACCTCTCTCTTACCCTAGTGGCCAGAATCAGAGCAGTGCCTTTCTCTGTCTGGGTCACCAGAGGATGGATTTTAAAACTTTAGTCCAGCAAACTCACCAGGTCACCGTCACCAGCAATAAAAATAACAGTAACTCACTTTTATTGAACACTTACTACATGATAGGTGCTGCTCTGAACATTTCTCATGGAGGAATCTTCTTAATCCTCATAGCACCCCTCTTATTATCATCCCTGTTTTATAGATGAGGAAACTGAGGCATAGAGAGGCTAAGGAACCGTAGACATTCTCACTGTTAATAATATTGCATTTTTCATTCTTCCATTTCAACACATTATGAAAAAGAGAATTAAAAATAAAGCCTGACCTATTTTGGTAGATTGACCACTGTTTTGTTTCTCATCTAATTAGCTAGGATCTGGAGGGTGCTTTGTGGAAAAGCATTCACAGTCCAAACCACATTGACAAGCTATTTTTATAGGAGTGCAGGAAGGGGCTTAATCGTTGGCCCATCTAGGAAATGCCTGGTGACAGGAGAAAAAAGGATCCACAGGCTATGCAGAAATTCCCCAGCCAGTGAGCCCAGGACCAGCAGACCACAGTGCAGTGGGGTCAATGGACTGGGCTCGGCCTTTAAAATCTCACTCTCCGTGGGGATGCCGGGGTAGCTCAGTGGTTGAGTGCTTGCCTTGCAATCACAAAGTCCAGGATCCAATTCCCGGCCCCAGCCCGTGCTAAACCCCATGTACTGAACTGCAGTGCAACTGGTAACCTCCAAGACTCAATGGCAAAGGTTCACGTCTCCCATGTGGAGGCCCTCCCCAGTTTTGTTCCCGCCCCGCACGGCCTCACATCCGCTTGTGTGGAATGAAACCATGTCACAACTAATGATGTACAACTATGGAGACTGCTCTGGATCCTCCCCTCTTCTCTCTCTCTCTCTCTCTCTCTCTCCCCCTCTCTCTCTCCTGCTCCCAAACAATAAAATAAATCTTTAAAATAAATAAAATAAATACATAAAATCACACTCTCCTTGACTGCTCTTAGAAGTCTGCAGGGAAAAAGAAGGCTGTTCCCAGTTTAGCTCTTCTGAAAATTAATTCAGTCACCAAGTCATCTCTAGACACTTCTGATCAGCCATGCTTGGTGGAATCTTCCTGAAGATTGCCCAGAGTTCATCTCTGAGTCGAGTCTTTTTGCAACTCCTTCACATTCACGTCACTGGCTTTCTTCACACTCTCCAGGGTGATGGCACGACCCGCCTGGCTGTAGCAGGTGTTCAGTTAGGAACGCACTAT
>PVKE010012287.1:0-38591 GCA_004027555.1 Craseonycteris thonglongyai | reverse complement strand
AACGCCATATTGTCACTGTCCTTGGTACTGAATTATCACTATTAACCATTCTCTGACATTGGTTGTTTCTCCTAGTAGAAAAACACTAGTGACTCCTGCCCAGCTTCTTACAGAAAGTTTGAAATGAGTAAAGGAAAAGATAGTAGAACAGAGAGAGAGAGAGAGAGAGAGAGAGAGAGAGAGAGCGAGAGATTGTTGGAATAGAATAGCCACTGAGAAATTAATACAGCTTTTTTTTTTTTTAAGACTCATTTGTTTATCATGTTCAAAGCATTAGTTTCCAGAAAGAGATCACAACCAACTGTGGTCCCCAAATCAAAGAAATAAAGGAAAATATAAAACACATATGCCAAATAGTACAAAGATGTGTAGGCAAGGACACCCTTAAGCAAGTTTGTGCGGGCAGTCTAGCAGCCAGCAGAACAGCACACAAGAGATAGCATAATTGAAATGTCATGATTGGTTGTTTTCCAAAGTGATCAAGTTTTCTGTTTTTGACTAAAAACTTGGATTTCTTTTAGATTCATAAATAAAAGCATGGTTTGCTTCACAGTTTCAAAAGGAGAGTTCGTATATCTTGAACTCCAGTCACATGGGAGAACTGGCCAATCACAGCAGTGCATGGACCTTTATCTTTCACTACATTTGCATATAGGACTCCTTCTGTCCTGAAAGTCTTCCCTTTCTTCTAGCTTGGCAGAATTTTTTTATGACAGTCAAAGCCATGTTCAAATATTCTCTCCTGTTGAAGGGTGCTGCCTTTTAATTCTTTGTGTATGTATAAGCTTCTCCCAATCCCTGAGAGAAACCACCTTCTGTTACTCTTCTTCGTGTCAAACACTGAGCTAGGTGCTGGGGCTATATTATCACAGGAACAGGCATAATAGATGTTAATTAATTTAAATTAATAACTTGAAAATGATATGTACAATGTGCTATGAGAACATTAAGGAGAAAGAGATGAGTTCTCACAGGCTGGGACATCTGAACAGAAGAAAAGATAGAAAAACAGAGAAGTGCCAATAATGGCAGAAACTGTAGTTATCTATCCCAGCATGCATTTTCCCTTTCTTTCTTTCTGTTGCCTAGAATAGGGGTGAAATGGCTAGAAGTCCAATAGCCATTTTGAACCATAAGGCAACACATTAATGATATCAGAGGAAAAAGAAAAAAAGAAGATTGGTCCCAAATGATACTACAAAGCTTCTGGACAAGCCCCACAATGTCTATTCCCAGATATTTTTTACTTAAGAGTAAAACTGACTTGTATTTTGTTTGAACCGTTGCTAGTTTTGAATTTCTGCCATTTGTAGATGAAAGTAATTAATGAATTCATTAAATCCTAATTAACACAGATAGTGGCAAATTCACAGAGCTCAATTTTAATGAAGCGATAGGATCTGGGTAGCTTAGATAGCAAAGAATAACTTTTGATTTTGGAAGGAATTAATGGAAGCAGCAGGCCTTATTTGTTTCAGATGTTGCAAGAGATTTGAGTCTGGCTCAAAATGCTACTGGCTTGAAATGTGTTTATTTTCCTTGGTTTGGTAAATGGAGTATTTGGAGGAGGAAAGAGGGAGCAGGGATCTAGTGTGCACCTTGTCCTGGTAGGTCTTGGAGTGAAACAGGGAGGTCATGACTAAGATAGTGGCTGGAGGGTGAGGGTGGAAGGGAATGAAGAACAGAGGTATCCTCACTGACTCTGGTTTGAAGAGATGATGTTAGTTCTCGGGTCAGGGTCATTGCATATTCCTGTCTCAGGACGGCCTTGGGTGTTGCAAGGACAGAGTCTGTTCATTTGTCTCTTCACCAGTCCTTTGGGAAATTTCAAGTTCTCATTGCACAAGATTGAGAAATCACTTTTCTCTGTGCAGGGCTGGTGACTAGTACTGGAGGGGGTCTTGCCATATCCAAGACAGAAGGAGAAGAAACAGAAAAAAAGTTAGGAGGAGATAAAAGTGGGGGGGGATGGAAAGAAGGAAGAGAGAGAGGTACATGTGCAAGGACACTGATGAGAGGTAAAAGAAGAAAAATGTGTGTATGGTGGGAGGTGGTTAGTAGAGAAGAACAATAACCCACAGCAGCCTTAGAACAGAGAAGGAGGCCTCAGGACAGCCAGTATGGATAGTTCTGCCTGAGCTTCCGGTTGCTTTAAAATTTAATTTGTCAGTTCTTCCTGCCTAAGCCACCATTTTCTGAATGGTTATAGACATCCCAGCAACCCAGAAATGTCCTCTCCCAGTTCTATAAACAAAACCTCCAGGAAACACTAGCCAATGAATAGCTCTATCCAGATTCCTCTGCTTTGTTGAGCAAGTAATGTTTGGTGACTACTTTTCAGCACCCTTGATACTTGTGGGCAGATTCTGGCTCTGTGAAGATTATTTTTGAGTCTAGATATTAACAATCACTGCTATCAAGTGTTTATTGTGTGTCAAGCACCTTGCTAACCACTCTCCATGGAATTTAGTCTTCATTTAAATTCCAGGACTGAAGTACTGTTATCAGCCCTATTTTGCAGAGGGGGAAATTGTGACTCAGCGATATTAAGCAATTTGCCTGAGGCCAAGAGCTGCTAAGTGGCAGAGTAGATGGCATGGGATTCAAACCTATGCCTAACTAGTTCCAAAGTCCATACATGTGACCTCTATACCTCACTGCCTTATAGACCCATGTGCTTTAGTTCTTGCATTGTGATAGAGAGTGGCATCCAGGGAATAATTCATTCATGGGATTTCTTCCCCACATCAAACTCTGGATCTCCTGTCCTGGAGACCATTGGTGAAACAAGTCAGACTTCAGAAATATCTCTGCAACTAGATGTCTGACTAATGGGCATTGGCCTCCCCTCTGGGTGGCTTCAGCCCCTGCCAATCACACCTCTTGGAGACTTGGGAGGATTTCACAAAATCATCTAAAGTCTCCTAAGTAGCTTCTAAACTTCCTTTCCAAGGCAAGGTTTTAGTTCCTGAGGATATATTTGACTTAATGACCCCCTCTTAACTGATGGTTTTTCTCTCACACATTTCTCAACAAACCCTCATCTTTGAAACAGAAACTTTATTCTAATTCTATCCATGTGGCAATCAGGCTTGCTTGCCAGGTCTGAAGCACATACCTAATAGAATTCAACAAGAGGATAAAACCCTTGTAAACATTTACACACTCAATGTAGGAACACCTAGATTTATAAATAGGCTGACCAGATGTGTTGTTTTAAATGGGACAGAAAACAATGATACTGTTTTGTTTCAAATGATACATATGATCAGTCTACTGACCCCTTAAATTTAGTCCAGTGAGACTAGGCTGACCATATGTACTGTTTTAAACAGGATAGTACCACTATTTTCTGTCCTATTTAAAATGGTACTTCTGGTCAGCCTATTTATAAAGCAAATGTTGATAAACATAAAGGGAGAGAGTGACAGTACTACTGTAATTGCAAGAGAGGTTAACACCCATTTACATCAATGGATAGATCATCCAGATAGAAAAATCAACAAAGAAATAGTAGCTATAAATGACACACTAGATGAGATGAGTTTAATTGATACTTTTAGAGCTTTTCACTTCAAAGCAGCAGAATATACATTCTTTTCAAGTGCACGTGAAACATTTCCAAGGATAGATTACATGCTAAGTAAAAAACAATTTCAGTAAATTTAAGAAGATTGAAATCATATCGAGCACCTTCTCTGACCACACTAGTATGAAACTAGAAATCAATTACAAGAAAAAAAAAAAAAAGAAAAACCCACAAACACATGGAGGGTAAATAACATGCTACTAAGCAAAGAAGAGTTAACAGTGAGATCAAGGAAGAAACCAAAAGATACCTTGAGAAAAATGAAGATGAAAACACAACACCCCCAAATCTATAGGACACAGTAAGAGCAGTTCTAAGAGGGAAAGTCAGAGCAATACAGGCCTATCCCAAAGAAACAAGAAATTTCTCAAATAAATAATCTAACCTTACACTTAAAGGAACTAGAAAAGAATAACAAACAAAGCCCAAAGTGAGTACAAGGATGAAAATAATAAAGATCAGAGCAGAAATAAACAAAATAAAATCTATAAAGAAATACAAAAGATCGATGAAACCAAGAGCTGATTCTTTGAAAATAAACAAAATTGATAAACCTTTAACCAAACTCATTAAGAAAAACAGAGAAGACCCAAATAAATAAACACAAAATTGAAAGAGGAGTGACAAGTGAAACCGCAGAAATACAAATGATAAGAAAATACAATGAACATTTATATGCAAACAAATTGGACAATCTGGGAAAAAACAGATAAATTCCTAGAAACATACCATCTTCCAAAACTGAGTCAAAAAGAAACAGAAAATCTAAATTGATAACTACTAACTAAATCAAATCAGTAATAAAAAATACTCCCAACAAACAAAAGTCCTGGACCAGATGGCTTCACAGGTGAATTTTATCAAACATTCAAAGAAAAATTAACACCTACCATTCTCGAACTATGCCAAAAAATTACAGAGGAGGGAAGGCTCCCATGCTCATTTTATGAGGCCAGCATTACCCTGATTCCAAAACAAAAGACATTATAGGAAAAGAAAATTAGAGGCCAATATCCATAATGAACATAGATGCAAAACTGCTTAACAAAGTATTAGCAAACTGAATTCAGCAATACATTAAAAAGATCATATGCCATGATCAAGTGAAATTTATTCCTGGAATGTAGTAATAAATTAATGTGATACACCACATAAACAAAATGAAAGATGAAAATCATATAAGTATATCAATAGATGAAGAAGAAGCATCCGACAAAATCAGCATTCATTTAGGGATGTAAAGTAGGGACACAGGAAACATACTACCAGATATTAAAGGCCATATATGATAAACCCACAGCTAACATCATATTCAATGGTGAAAAGCTAAAAGCAGTTTCTTTAGATCTAGAACAAGATAAAGATGCCCACTTTTACCGCTTTTATTCAACATAGTACTGAAATTCCTAGCCACACCAATCAGTCAAGAAAAAGAAATAAAACATATCCAAATTAAAAAGAAAGAAGTAAAACTGTTATTATTTGTGGATAGCATGATACTATATAGAAAAAACCCTAGGGGAAGCCGGGATGGCTCAGTGGGTTAAGCGTTCAATTTGCAGCACCAGGGACAGAGGATCGAATCCCGGCCCCGGCCCGTGCGGACCCATGTGCTGAACTGGGGAGCTCCCCCAGCTCAGTTCTCACCAGGGTGAGACCCTGGCCCATTTCCTGTCCTGTGTAGCTCCACGCCCACCTGTGGAACCAAACTATGTGGGAAAACCAATGATGTGCAACTATGGAGACTGTTCTGGGCCCTCCCCCTTCTCTCTGTCAAAAACAATAAAAATACATCTTTTAAAAAAAAAGAAAAAACCCTAAAGAGTCAACCAAAAATATTATTAGACTGATAAATGAATTCAGTAAAGTAGCAGAAGACAAAATTAATATTCAGAAATCAGTTAGTTGCATTTTTATACACCAGTAATGAATCACAATAAAATTAAGAAAACAAATTCATTTACAATTGCCCCCCAAAATAAAATACTTAGAAATAAATTTAATCAAGGAGGTAAAAACAAAAAAACAAAAAAACTCAGAACAACACAAACCTGTACTTGAAAAATTATAAGACATTGAAGAAGGAAACCGAAGAAGAGACAAATAAATAGAAGCATTTACCATGCTCATGGATAGGAAGAATTAACACTGTTAAAATATCCATACACCCAAAGCAATCTATAGATTCAATGCAATCTCTATCAAACTATCAATAGCACTTTTCATGGAACCAGAACAAATAATCCTAAAATTTATATGAAACCACAAAAGACCCCAAATAGTCAAACTAATTCTGAGAAAGAACAAAATTGGAGGTATTATGCTATCTGATATCAAACTATATTAAAGGCTATATAATCAAAACAGCATGGTACTGGCATAGAGACAGATACATAGATCAATGGAACAGAATAGAGAGCCCAGAAACAAACCCATGACAATATGGTTAAGGAGGCAAAAACATAGAGCGGGGTAAAGACAGTCCATTCAATAAATGGTGTTAGAAAAACTGGACAGATACGTGCAAAAAATAAAACTGGACCACATTCTTACACCATATACAAGAATAAATTCAAAATGGATTAAAGACATAAACGTAAGACTAGGAACCATAAAACTCCTGGAAGAAAAAATAGGCAGTAAACTGAATTGCTCTTAGTGACACTTTTTTCTAATCTGTGTCCTTGAGCACGGGAAATAAAAGAAAAAATAAACAAATGGGACTACATCAAACTAAAAAATTTTTGCACAGTGAAAGACAGACTACTGAATGGGGTTAATATCCAAAATTTATTTAAAAACTCATACAACTTAACACCAAAAAACAAAAACCACCACAAAAAAACAAACAAACAAACAAAAACCAATCAATTAAAACATGGGCAGAGGGTCTGAATAGACATTTCTCCAAGAGGGCCAACAGACATATAAAAAGATGCTCAATGTCACTAATCATCAGAGAAATGCAAATTAAAACCACAATGAGAAATTATATTACACCTGTCAGAACAGATGTCATTAATAAATTAAAAACCACAAGTGTTGGTGAGGATGTGGAGAAAAGCGAACGCTTGTGCTCTGTTGGTGGGAATGTAAATTGGTGCATTCACTATAGAAAACAGTATGGAGGTTCCTCAAAAAATTAAAAATAGAACTATCTTATGACTCAGCAATTCTACTTTTGGGTATTTATCTGAAGAAATCTAAAACACTATCTCAAAAAGATGTATGTATTCCTATATTCATTGCAGTGTTATTTACAATAGCCAAAATATGGAAATAACCTAAGTGCCCATCAATTGATGTCTGGATAAAGAAGTGGTACATATAGACAATGGACTACTAGTTAGCTGTAAAAAAAGAATGAAACCATACCATTTGTGACAACATGGATGGACCTACAGGGCATTATGCTAAATGAAATATCTCAGACAGAGCAAGACAAACAGCATAGAGAATACAGTCAATAATATCGTAATAATTATGTATGGTGAAGATGAGTACTAGGCTTATTGGTGAGATCACATTGTAAATTATGTAAATGTCTGATCACTATATTATACACCTTAAACTAATATTAAAATATTAAATGTCAACTGTAATGAAAATTTAAATTAAAAAGAAAAAAAAGAGAAATGTAACCATCTGATTGGTGAAACAGCATGCAAATGCAGCGATGGCACTGGATTGAACTCAGCAGTTTCTTCAAATCAAGCCCAAACTGCAGTGATGAACAGTCCACACTCCCAGTTTGGAGAACAGTCAGTGCGAGGCAGAGGAGGACTTCCCTCCCTGCTGCTACCTGTGCCTTCATGGTAGATGAAGAACACATGAGTAAATATAGAAAAAGCCCTTAGAAAAATGCTGTCACAGTGCCAGTGCTATATGATGGTTTAATTAGTAAATACAGAAACGTAGCAGCGGTTACTCCCAGAAGCAGAATCTGAAGTCTGTACAAGGGGGAAGGAAGAAAATTCGGATATTAACGTATGTTCTATTGTGTACCTTTTGAATTTCTACAAGTGTGTTATTCTTGTTACTCTTACTATAAAAAGTTTTGAAACTAAAAAAATAAAATAAAATAAGTTAAAAAATAAAATGCTTTTTCCGCAGATGTTTTCATGGCTTGCTCCCTATTTCATACCAATTACTGCTCAAATGTCACCCTCTCAAGAGAGGCTGAAATATCCATCCTACCTAAAGTATCAACTCCTGCTCTCTGTCTCTCTGTCCCCTCTTTGCTTTATTTTTTCATCCTAGCACTTATCTCTGCCTGACATTATACATTTCCATTTATTTGTCTGCATGTTGTCTGTTTCCCAGCACAACATGAACTCCGCACAAGCAGGGATTTTGTCATTTCTGAGCTCTGCTGAAAATCCTTGAGCTGAGAACACTGTCTGGCATAGGGCAGATCCTTACCAAAAAAAAACTGATTAAATACTCATTACCACGCTTGGTGAAGTGATTAGTATTATTCCCTTTTAACAGAGGAGTTGAGGTTCTGAGAGGTTAGGGTGTCTCAAGAAGAGTTAGAGCAGGAATTGAATCCTTGCTTGTCTAAATAAAAAGGCCAAGGTCATGCTTACTATACCACTCAGTTGCAAATAGCGAAACAGTGAAATAATGTTAACACTTTTCCCCATTGCCATATGTCATTCTCATAACAGCCCTGTCAGGAGATCCTAGTAGCCCCCCTTACAGATTAGGAAAGTCAAGCTCATCTTACCAGTGTGGAAACGAGGCATCAGGGGAAGAGGACAGTTTTATGGGGCCTACAACTTGTACAGTTTTGGGGGGGGGCAGTCCTCTTTAAGAAAAATAATTCAAAACCATCCATGCAAAATTAAGCACAGTGCCTTGGAATAGGTCTCACAGTGGGAAGCCCTGATGTTTGACCTTCCTTAGCTACCTGGTGAGTCCCTTGTGCCAGTCAAGGAAAGTGCTGTAATTTCTGTGACCCAGAGCAGGGATCAGAAGTGGCTCTGAAGGCCCTGGCTGTGTGGAAAGGCAGGTAACGTGGCCCTTGCACTGCTTAAAGCTGTCCCCAAGGTACTGCAGAGTGAGCCAAGTTTCTGAGAAGACAGGACCCGCGCCAGCAACGGACCCACTGAGGCAGGACCTTCGAGTCCTCAGAGCTTGGCATTGACTCTGTTCTGCCAAGAACTAGATGGGGCTTCAGAAAGTTACGGTTTCGTTATCTGAGAAATGATGGGAGTGATCTGGATTAGTTCATGGTCCTGTCCCAACTCTAACTTGCTCCCTGCCGGTCCAAACACACCCGAGAGCTGAGGCTCAGAGGTCTATAGGTTGACCTCGGTCTCTTGAAAGACCTCCTTTCCAAGATTCGTTGAGTGCTGACCTCGATGAGTCAGAACAGCTATTTCTCTTGTTTATGGGATGGGGTGGGGCTGGCAATCGCCTGCGCCTTCTGGACGGAGAGGGGAAAAAACATGAGTAAGGTGGGGGCACCCCAAACCCCTGCAGTCCCTGAACACTCATGCTTCCCCAGCCCCGGGGGTGGAAGTGGCGGGGCAGCACAGGAAACCTCGCTTGCCAACCAGAACCCCCTGGTACGTGCATCACTCAGTGCTCCAAATATGAGGCAGGAGCCCCTAGTTGCAGCTCCATGCGGCGCCTGGCTCCCGGTCTGCCCGCGGGCGCACTCACCACGCGGCCGTTCACGTAGAAGAGCAGCTGGCCCGCCGGGTCCATGGTGGCGGTCCGCGGTCCGAGGGCTCCGGGAAAGAGTCGCTGGCACGCGGGACCTGGAGACACCAACCCGGGCAAGTGAGACCGGACTGCTGGAGCCTAAAGTTCAGCCAAGCCCGATGGAGAAAGTCCTGATTAAGATACAAAGTTCGGCGACAGCCTTCCACAAAAACTCTTCCCCAGGATGTTAGACGTCACTGGCGTACGATTATCTGCACTGAAACAACTGGCGGAGACCCAGCCACCTCCTTGCCTGTGGCGCTTAGCGGCTGCGCCTCTTCCCGGCCTTAGAAGGCACTGCAGGTCCTGTGACGACCTCTTTGGTCATCATGCATTATTACATATTTTAAGAGGCTTTCCAGCTAGATTCCAAGTCCAGGAACAGTTGTTTTGGTTTCTTTTTTGGTTTGTTTTGTACTTCTCCCACAACACCCGCTGCAGTCCTGTAACCTTCCTACGTAATACCCAATCAATCACATTTATTCCAACTTTGCAGGAAAGGAGTTTAAGGACACGAATGGTTTTACAGCTTCCTTTCAGTTTTAGAAATAATTATTTGTGTATTTCTAAGATCAAGAGCTCCCTTGATATGGAGATAAACTTTAAAGTTTTATCACTATTCACAGTTTACCCAGTACATAACTACAAATTTTATCTGGTAAATATTGTATCAACAGAGATGTAAAACATTTTGGAATCGCCTATAAGTCTACAAGTTAGAATTTACCAGTTAACTTTTTTGGTCTATCTTTACATTTTTGAAATCTGTGCTGTAACACCTTTTAAAGCTTAAATGGAACCAAACTAGTTATTTTCCAGACTTCTGGGAGGAAGGAGAAATTTCCAACTTATTTGCTTCCTGTTCCCATCAGCATCCCCACACAGAAACAGTTCACCCTGGCATGAACAATTACTTCAGTGGCAACAGTTGACTCTGAGTCACAACTTCTTCACATTATCAGGCTCATCTTGGCATAGCCCTTCGTGGAAAGAGCTCCAAACAGTTGCATACCATCCCCAGGGCTCTGGAACTCTTTGAGCCTTTAAGTTTCAGTTCTATCTTTTTCTTTTTGTTTCCTTAGCCTGTTACATTCTCTATGACATTCCACTGATCCCCTTTTCCCTTCACAGTTGTCAGTTCTTAGTATATGGTTAACAATTTATAAAATAATTGTGGTTTCTGTCCCTTGGCTGGACCTTAATACAATCTCCATCAATGTCAAAAGACACCTGACAAAATTAAACAATCATTCATGATTTCTTTTTTAAAGCACAAAATAATAATTGATAGATAATACTTTAATGTGATTACAAGTATACATCACCAGTTCAAAATCCAGCATCTTTTATTTAATGGGGTAAAACCAGAGGCATTCTCATGAAAATCAGGAACAAGAAGGCAAGGTTATCTATTCCTACTACTATTTAACATTTTACCTCAGGCAGCAGTCATGAAGTTGGACAAGAGTGGCATAAGAATGGGGGGTGGGGTGAGGGGAACAAGATAAAGATAGTTTGGTTTTCAGGAGATATGTCTGGAAAATACTACAAACAATAGTGTAGTAATCAACATGTAGAAATCAATTATATTCATGTAATGCACCATCAATTAGAAGAATCAAAGATCTTATATATTATATATTACCAAGAAAAAAGATAAAATACGTAGGCATACATTTTTCAAGAAATGTGTAAAGACTTTGAAACTTTGAAATTTGCCTAAAGAACCTTAATTTAAAGAGTATGGTAGTGGGCATAAAGAGACAGACTAGACAGAAAATCAAGAAATAAATTTAAGTATACATGGGAATACTACCAAAAGGGGTGGCATTTCAAATCAGAAGTGAAAAACATGGACATTTTAATTAAGGGGGCACCAGTTGCATTCATTTCACACCATACAAGAGAATGAAATCCATATGAATCAGAAATTTAAATGTAAAACCAAAATGAAAACACAGGAAAATGTGTTTATAATCTCAAAACAGAATGATTGTTTCTTACTGTGACCAAATTCCACCAGCAACAAAAGAAAAGGTTGGTGAGTTTGGTCATATAAAATGGAAAATTATTTTCATAGGAAGGGAAAAGAAGTAAAATCTCATAGAAAGAACAATAGTAGCAAGCAAAAAAGCAGGAACAAAAATGTAATCAGAGAATGACTCTAGGAGGTCGAAAGGCTACAAGTCACAAGAGTACAGGAAAGGGAACAAAGACAACGGGGTGCCAAGCTCTTACCACTGGGTCAGCTGCTCCTTTAAAACAAGCCTGTGGCCCCCCATGCAATCCACACTGTTGATATTACAAGTCAGTTCTTTGGGACTCTGTATCCTGAAGTTTGGTCCTAGGACAATCTGCCCCAAAATTATCTGCAATGTTTGCTCATAAGCAAATTTATGGGCCCACCCTTTTAGTTGTCATATATTGTCTAAGACAGATTTTCCATCTAAGCAGAATAGATTTTGACTAGTCATCTGAATATGGCAATCTGTGTTCATTGGTCTCAGATATGAATAGGATTTATGACTTTTTATATAGTAGTAATCTTTAAAATAAATTCATAAAAATCAAATTCACAAGGAGTCTGAAATGCTAACCCCCCCTCAGCCAAGTCATCAGATTATACGTAACAGATGCAATACAGAACCTGACACCTAAGTGATAAGTGACCAAATAATTCTGAAAGTAGAAGAATGAATCACCAGTGAGAAAATTAAAGATGGCAGAAGGAGACTTTTAAAACCTTAAAGGTGTTCACATATACTGAATGATTTAAAAATAAAACAAGACAGTTTGGTATACAAGAAGATAACAAATGCAAAAGTACTAATAATACATTTTATTTGGTTAAAAGGTTAACAGATACTGTTTAGTTAAAGGCTATCATGTTGAAAGAAACTTAAATGAGCAGGAAGATAAGTTATAGAATAACTAAAATGATTTTAAATTTTGTAATAAAATTTAATATTACAAAATAGCTATTTTATGCACATATGTCTAAATAAACATAAGAATGGATAAATCAATACTTCACAAAAAGGCAGAAAATTAAAAAAAAGAAAAACCAAAAAACTTTTCATCGTGCATTTCTTCTTCTGGATCTCTGTTTTGATATTTCATGGTTTCAGAATTCAGAAAAACCAGAATCCATAACTTCACCTTATCTTCTCATCTTGCTGCAAAGTAGAAAAAAGGGAAGATTACTGATAATAATAATAACCGAAAACTAATGCTTTTGCTGTGAAGCATGAAGAGATGCAGCATACTAGTAGAACAGTTTCCTCAAACCACAAGCCATGTCATATATCTGAAATACTTGGTGATCGTGGGAATTAAGAATAAGATTTAAAAAAATTAACACAGATTTTATACATTAAGTGTTTACTACAAGTTTTCTTTTAATTATGAACTTTACACCAAGGGTCCCCAACCCCATTAGAAAGCGGGCCACACAGCAGGAAGTGAGCAGTGGCTGAAGAGCAAGCGAAGCTTCATCTGTATTTACACCAGTCCCCCCATTTCTCTTGCATTACTGCCTGAGCTCCACCTCCTGTCTGATCAGTGTCAGCATTAGATTCTCATAGGAATGTGAACCCTGTTGTGAACTGCGCATGCAAGGGATCTACGTTGCACAATCTTTATGAGAATCTAACGCCTGATGATCTGAGGTGAAGCTGAGACAGTGATGCTAGTGCTGGGGAGTGGCTGCAAATACAGACTAACATTAGCGGAGAGGTTTGAATGCACAGAGACCATAATAAATCAATTTCTTGCAGACTCGCATCAAAACCTTATCAATGAGTGGCAAGTGACAATTAAGTTGAATCTGGTGGCAAGCTTTATAGTGGCGAGTTGTAATAATAATAGAAATAAAGTGCACAATTAATGTAATGCATTTGAATCATTCTGAAATGACCACCCATACACCTAATCCATGGAAAAATTGTCTTCCATGAAATGGGTGCCTGGTGCCAGAAAGGTTGGGAACTGCTGCTTTACATATAATATATAAAAATGTACAATTTTAAATCAAATAAATGCTGATATAACTACCACACAAGTTAAAAAAAATATATTAGCACACCTTAGACACCTTCAGTGTGCCCCTTTCTGATCACAGCCTTCTCATTCCCCAAGCAGTAACCACTATCCTGTATTGTGTCAATTGCGCCCTTGCTTTTATTTTTTACCATCGCTTCTCGGCCTTTTGGCTAAGATCATGTGTAGTATTTTTTACTATCTGTGTGTTATACTCCTAAAAAGTATATTGTCTGGTTTTATCTATGTTTGATCTTTATATTAAAAGAATCACTCTGTAGGGGCTTTTCTGTAACTTCTCTCACTAAACACTTTTACTCATTTTCAAAACTTCTCCTTTAAAATAAGCATTAAAATACTTATTTTATATCCTCTGATTCTGCTAGTTGCTTTTATTGGTATCTTTTTACTTTCTGTGCATTGTGTTCTTTGCTGTAATCTAGCTAGCTGTTCATTTCTCTTGCAATTTTGTGAAAATGTGTTGCAGACTGAGATAGAGGAGTGCTCCTCTAGAAAATATTTGCATTTGCTTCTAACAGATAACAGGGAACATTACAAGTCATGGACTAATACTAAACCCTCAGCTTAACATTTCTTTTACGAGTTCCAGATATTGTGAATTCCAGCTACAATGCATGAGGGTTTGATTCTGGTTATAAATCCTCAGATTTTTTTTTTTCTCAACTCAGTACCAGAGTTATTTTCTGAGACTTAAGATAGTGGGAAGGTTATTTTTAGTTGGCTCTTCTACTTGAGAGTAGCTCAACTTTATTGAAGGAGATCTACTATTAGACTTCTCATTTTAGCTAATACCTAGAATCTGCCTGGGCTGTGGATCCAATGGTTAGGTTCGCCTACTTAGGTAAATATCTTCAGGCAAAAGCCAGTTTCAGGCTCTACTTACCTCTGACTTCCTGCTCTTATTCAGTCTCTAATCTGAGTTTTTTAATATTTCTGTATTAGCTAATAGATGCATTTGAGGGATTTGTTGGTTTTTTTTTGGGGGGGGGGTGTTGTTTAATTTTTTGTCCTGTAATTTTATTTTTTCAGAGGGTTAACCTATGTACCTAAAAGTATATCATGTTGCAAGAAGTAGAGATGTATTTATTCTTTACATCACACTGTGTATTTTTTGGCTCAGATACATATACATGCTCCCAAATTAGAAAGCATAAATGGGTCAATGAAGAGAAGGTCTTTTTTCCTCTTTTGTAACCCCTCTTTAGAGCCAATATGACACCATTCATTACCTTGGGTAATTAAATAGAATTTAGTTAATTCTTTCAAAAGAGCTACCTATTCTTAACTAAATATATAGCAAAATGCTATAATGAAATAGTACTCTATTTTAGTTTAGACCTATTGGATATGCAAGTTATCTGGTAAACAGCTTAGTTGGTAAATTTTTTTTTTTTTTTTTAAAGATTTCTATTGTTTTTGACAGAGAGAGAGAGAGAGAGAGAGAGAGAGAAGGACCCAGAGCAGTCTCCATAGTTGTATATCATCAGTTTTTGATATAGTTTCACTCCACAGGTGGGTGCGGGGCTGCGTAGGACCAGAACTGGTTCTAGCCCCAGCGAGAACTGAACTGGGGGCACACCCCAGTTCAGTATATGGGTCCGCACAGGGTGGGGCTGGGATATGATCCTTGGACCCTTGGGGCTGCAAGATGAGCACTGAACCTGCTGAGCCATCCCAGCTTCCCCTATCAGGCATCCTCAAACTTCTTAAACAGGGGGCCAGTTCACTGTCCCTCAGCATATCCACACATGCACACTGCGGGCCTGGGATGAGTCGGCTGCTAAGCAGGACAGGCAGCGTTGGCAAAAACACCCAGTGGGCCGGATAAATGTTTTCAGCGGGTCGCATGTGGCCCGCGGGCCGTAGTTTGTGGACCCCTGCCTAGGTGGTAAATTTTTTAAAAGCAAAATTCACAATGTACATTAGTATAAATACTAAGAGTGATAAAACCCAGCTACCATTTTTTTTTTTTCTTTTTATATTGGGAATGCCATGCAGTAGGTATATCTCAGCTGCTCATAGACCTAGTGAGGGTAAATCCTGACTGAAACTATATTATGCAGTGATCATCATAGGTATTGAGGACAGTGGTGGCAGGAGTCATCAGGAAGGTAATACAAATATATATTTTTTAATCTTTATCTCTTAATTCCCTAAGTATGAGAATGACATTATTAATAGCAAAAGCCCTAATCCACAATGAATATATAGTAATTATAATATTTATGTGCCAAAAAGCAGAGCAACTACCTTATGAAGCAAAAACTAAAGGAGATGCATGGAGACAGACAGGAACACAATAATAGAGGATTTTAATATACTATTCTCAGTTCAAGACAGATAAAGTGGACCAAAAAAAAAAAAGAAAAGAAAAGAAGATAGAAGATCTAAGCAACATAATCATAGGATAAATCTTATGGCTATATATCAAATGCTATATATTCTGATAATAGAGAATAGATATTCTTCTCAAGTGCTCACAGCACAGTTACAAAAGCAAATCCAATTTACAATGTGAAAAACATACACCATGACCAATTGAGATTTATTCCAAGAATACAGTGTTGGTTCAATATTAGAGTATCTATCCATGCATCATGTTAATAAAGCTAAGGAAATAAAGCATATGATTTTTTCACAGATGCTAAAAAAGCCTTTGAAAAATTCAATACTTAAAATAATAGACATTGAGGAATACGTTCTTAATATGGTAAATTATATATATATATATATATCTTAATCCTAAAGTCAGTACTTAAGTTTAATGGAAAGATAGAAGTATTTCCACTGAAATAAGGAAGAAGTCAAGGATGCCCTCTATTCCTGCTACTATTCAACACTGTACTTGAGGTATTAGCTAATGCAATTACATAAGAGAAATCAGTTAGAGGCAATATGAATGGGTAAAGAAGAATTAAAACTCCCTTCTCTTCCTTTTTTATTTTTATTTTTTAAGATTTATTTATTGTTTTTGACAGAGAGAGAGAGATACAGTCAGAGACGGAGAGAAGGGGGAGGGCCCAGAACAGTCTCCATAGTTGCACATCATTGGTTTTTCAACACAGTTTCATTCCACAGGTGGGCGGGGCTGCACAGGGCAGAAACTGGGCCAGGGTCTTGCCCCGGTGAGAACTGAACTGGGGGTACACCCCAGTTCAGCATATGGGTCCACACAGGCAGGGGCCAGGATTTGATCCTCGGTCCCCGGGGCTGCAAAGTGAGCACCTAACCCATTGAGCCATCCCGGCTCCCCAAACCTCCCTTTATTCTCTGATGATATTGTATTTACCCAGACAACTGCAGAGAATAGTTAGAAAATAAAAAGAATTTAGTTAAGTAGGAAGTTATAAACTGACATAGAATTCAACAGCTTTCAAACCTCCAAACAATAAACACTGGGCATAATTTACATGTCCAATTTGCATATCCATTTAAAATAACAACAAAAGAAGACTAAATATTTACAAATAATTTTAACAAGAAATGTGTAAGACGTATATGAGAAAAATTTCAAAAATTTTCTAAAAGATACAAAAGAAGACTTGAATAAGTAGAAAGACATTTTCTGCTCTTACATAGCACTACTCAATACAAAAATGTTAGTTGTTACTAAATTAATATACAGATTCAATGCAATCACAATGAAAATACCAGCAAGTTAGACCAGTGGTTTTCAACTCAGGGCAATTTTGCTCTCCAGGGGACATTTGTAACATTTAGAGACAATTTTTGACTGTTATAAATGGGCAGGTGCTACTGACATCTAGTGGGTAGAGGCCAGCGATACTGCTAAAACATTCTACGGTACACAGAACAGCCTCCCACAACAAAGAAATACGTAGCTCAAGATGCTAGGGGTGCTGATGTTGAGAAACCCTGAGCTAGACAAGTCAATACTAAAGTTCATATGTAAAAACAAACATGTAATAACAGCAAGGAAAACAAAAATAATTATAGGAGGGAACTAGTCCTACTAGATAGCAAAATATCGTATAAAGCCTCTATACAATATAGGCAGACCACTGCAAGAGAATAAAAAGTCTAGCATTAGACCCCCCAAAAAATACATACAGAGATTTAGAATATGACAATGGTGGACATCTCAAATCTTTGGGATAAAGATGCAAATAAATAAATGGTGCTGGGTAGCCATTTAGAAAAAAAGATAAAATTAGATCCATATCTTACACCATACACTACAATAAAACTCTAAATGGACTAGGGATTTATGTTAGAAATAAAAGTATAAAAGTACTTGAAGAAAATATGGGTGAATCCCTCTTTAACCATGTGTATAGGGATAGATTTTCTAACCATGACTCAAAATTAAAAAAAAAAAATCAACAAATTTGACCACAAAAAAAAAAAATTCACATGATTAAAAAACATAAAGTCAACAAACAATAAATTAAAAACATGCTGGCTACACAGAACACAAGGACTAATATATAAAGAATTCTTAATAACCGAGGGACAAAGACCAAAAACCCAATTAAAAAATAGGAAAAAGATATGAGAAGACCAAAAAATGATATAATGGCCCCCAAGAATGAGAAAAATATTTAAACTCACTTATGCAAATAAAACATCAAATAAAATCAAAGAAAAATGCAAATAAAACAATGCTGAGAAACCATTTCACTTATCAGACTGGTAAAAATTAAAAAATGACAATACATGCTGTTGATTAGGCTGGGGAACTAGGACCACACACTGCTGGTGGGAACGCAAATTGGTACTGGAGTGAAGTGTTGCAGGAGCTAACAAAACTACATATGTGCTTATTTTTCACCCCTGCAGTCCCATTTTTAGGAATTTACCCTGAAGATACGCCCCCAACAATATAAAAAGATATACACACAAGATTATCCAATGTAGTAGTATTTATAATTGCAACTTTCTGCAAACAACCTAAGTATATATATACATATATAGGAATGTGATGGAATAAACTATTAAGTATTATCCAGCTGTAAAAAAAGAATGAGGAAAATCTTTTTGAACTGATGTGGAGTGATTTCCAGAACACACGGTTACATGAAAAAAAGCAAAGCTCAACAGAGTAGCTATAGTATGCTGCCTTTATATACAATTGGGATATACATTTATCTGCTTATTTGTGCAAAAGAAATAGAGAAAGGATAAGCCAGAAACTTAAAGAAATTACCCACAGGAGGTGGGTAAAAATAGGATGGAATGAAGGGGTAATGGGGATGGCGTAGTAGGGATGAAAGGACTCGACACTTCTCTGCATATACCATTTTGTATAGCTTTAACTTATAAATTACAACCCAAGAAATGTTTCACATACCCCAAAGTAAACAACAAAACCTACCAAGATGTAGGAGAAAATGGAATACAAACAATAACAGATGTACCTAACTGAATTATAAATAAATAACTACACTGAAGTTTGTAAGAACTAACCTAAAACAAAAAGAACTTTACCTAAATGTTATCATTTAGTTAGTAAGTATGTTCATTACAGGGACATGGGTTAGCAATTTTGAAACTACTTTATATGTATGCTAGAAATAAACAAATAAGTAAATATATTATAATGAGAGTCAAATTTTTCACTGACAACAAATTATGACTAAGCAAAGCTGAAATTAACCCTGTGGTGTTGAACTGGAATCAGAGTTGTCAGTATAAACTCATGGTTTTTAACAAATGTATAGACGGAGAAATAGTGTAACAACAACCCCTGTGGTGACCAGACTCTAAGGAGGCCCCACCCCCCTTTGCACCCTCATGATCCCTGCCTACTGGGTGTTCATGCCTTTGCATACGGTAATCTCCTCTCGTTGAGTACCACAGAAGCTGTGACTGGCATTTTACCAATACAATCTGGCAAAGGTGATAGGACGTCTCACTTCTGAGATTAGATTTCATTACATAGGACTCCATCTTGCTATAGGATTTGCTCTAGAGATTGTAAAGATTTATTTATTTATTTATTATTGTTTTTGACAGAGAGCAAGAGATACAGAGACAGAGATAGAGAGACTGGGGAGGGCCCAGAACAGTCTCCATAGTTGCACATCATTGGTTTTTCCACATAGTTTCATTCCACAGATGGGCGTGGGCTGCACAGGGCAGGAACTGGGCCAGGGTCTCACCCCGGTGAGAACCGAGCTGGGGGTACTCCCCAGGTCAGCATATGGGTCCGCACAGGCCGGGGCCGGGATTCGATCCTCAGTCCCAGGGGCTGCAAAGTGAGCGCTTAACCCACTGAGCCATCCTGGCTTCCCCTAGAGATTCTAGATAGCTAGCTTTGAAGTAAGTGGCCATGTTGAGAGGCCCATGTGGCAAGTAGCTGAGTATGACCTCTAGGAATTAAGAATAGCTTCCAGCCAACAGCAGGAAGCTGAGGCCTTTTGTCCTGTAATCATCAGGAAATTAACCAACAATCTGTGTGACTTGGAAGCAGATTCTTCCCCAAATAAGCAGCTAGGACAACACCCTGACTACAGCTTTGTGAGACACTAAGCAGAGAGCTCAACTAAGCAGAAACCAGATTCCTGGACCACAGAAACCGAGAGATAATAAATGTATGTTGTTTTAAGCTCCCAGGTTTATGATAATACTGTCATGCAGCAGTAGACAGCTAATGCAACACAGTATAAGCAGTGAGAATACCTAGTGCTAGATTTTGGTTTCTAAGCAAAATTCTTAAATCAAGGGAACCATAATCTTTGAAGAAGTTACTGATTTGAAGTATGGGGCAGGAAAAACATTAAGATAAACCTGGAACATATTATGTGTCAGAAAGTAAGGAAGTGCTCAAAATAATATGAGGTCTTACTGAAAGAACACAGAAGCCCACCTGAAGAAACTCTTAATAGCCAACATTGAAATAATTCGAGCAATGAATTAAATGAGGGAGAGGGAACAGCTATTCCTGAAAGAATTCCAATTAATGTAGAAGGAAAGAGGAAAAGAGAAAAATCACTATTAGGCAAACATTCCAGTAGTAATTGTTGCAGGCAAGCTCTACCAACAGATGTTAAAAAATTCTGGGTATATATATATGAGATGAAACAAGGATGCATAAACTCAAAGTATCTCCCCCAGTGTTCATTACTATAATGAAAAAATAAATAAATAATAGCTTTATAATGAAAAATACCCAGCAGCCATCACCTTAATCAAGTGAACATGGTTAATATTGCTACCTTCACCATTGTGCTATCCTGGCGGTCACCAGTTGTGCCACAGTTCGGCATATGGGTTTGAACGGGTTGGAAATGGGAATCAAACCCCGAACCTTATGATTGTGAGGCAGGAGCTCAACCACTGAGCTATCCCTGAATCCCCCTTTATTTCCCTTTTAATTTGCTTCTCTTTCACCCTCCCTTGTATTGTGCCATATGTTGGTTATTGTTTTAAAATACTTGTCAGAACCAACTTGTCTTTAATTTTATAGAAGCAGCAAACACTGCAACAATATAAAGAGAATATTTAAGAACATTTTTCTCTATCCTTCTAAAAATATGTCTCAAATATGATCAAGTTCTACAAAACAGGTGACTTCATTTATCCTTTTTAAAAAATGAAATTTTAAATAAAACACATATAAAAGGTATCTGGACATTTTTGAGATAATCAGGGAGATTTGAATAGGGATTGGCTGTTAGAGGACAGTAAGAAATTACTGATTTTTGTTAGATGTGATCATTGTTGTCTAGTTTTGTTAAGAAATTCTCATTTTTTTTAGAGGTATATACAGAACTGTTTTAGGAATCAAATGACCCAATAATAGGAATTTGCTTTAAAAATACTATAAAAAAAATAGATGATGTAAATATGGCAAAATTTTGGTAACTATTGAACATGAGGGACAGATAAATGTGGGGTTATTCTTTTCTCTTAGTTGAGGTAAGTTTGAAGTTTAAAAAAAGGAAAAAAGGACTATTATTCTTCGAGGTCAAAGGACATATAAACCAATCTGAAAACAACTTCTAGGGAATAAGGTAGAATAGAAATAAATGGAACAACAGATATGTAATTAGCAATTTGCAAATCATAGGTAACATCATTTTAAAAAGCCTGTTTAAAGAATAAAAGAAGACATTTCCTCAAATCTTACTCAGATCATACTGTGGTTGATACATGTCAATAAATATTTTATTGATATTTGGAAGTGTTCAAATACTAATTCAGGCAAGAAATCCTTTTTAAAGTATATATTTTATAATATCACACTGAAATCACTTTAATATCTTTGAACTACTTACTCTCGAAGACTTGGCTCTTTGAAATGGAGAGGAGTGCACCTTCTTCTTCGGCCTGGCAACTCTAAAAGTGGATCTTCTGATTTACTTTCAGATTTAGCAGTGTTATTTGAAACAAAACTGGTGTTTGTCAAGTCTTGTAGTGCTCTACCACCTGAAAAAAATATTTAAAAAAAAATAGAGGTGTGAAAATAGATATGGGATAGTGATTTGAAAATTATTGGTAGCAAATTTTTAAACTTAACAATAATCAAATTATAATTTAAAATATTACAATTATAGCACTAAAAGTATTTATAAATCAGTTTATTTTTCTACAGCCATAATGCAAAATATCAAAGTAGCCCACATTTTATTACTGAATTCACAAATAGGCTCATCAAAGTTCTTCACGATTAACTCCATTCACAGACTCATACAAATTGCACACTCATTCAACATTTGTCATCAATTGCTCACTGTGAAAGGCACCATGAGGAATATAGAGACGAATAATGGCTCACATTTTCTAACATGTCCTGCAGCTCTACACTTTTTTACTTCGCTTCAATATTCCTTTTACCTGGAATAGCCTAATACATCAAAAATCTTCGTGTTCTCTAACTTGAAAAGATATCTGTACCTCCATGTTCATAGCAATATTATTTACAATAACCAAGACATGGGGAAACAACCTGAGCCCATCAATGGATGAATGGATAAAGAAGTTGTGGTATATAAGTACAATGGAATATAATTCAGCCAAATGAAAAATGAGGAAATCCTACCATTTAAAACAACACAGATGGACTTTGAAGATATGGTAAATGTAGTAAGTCAGTCAGAGAAAAACAATTATTATATGATCTCAGTTATATGTGGAATCTTAAAAGAAAAACCCAAATTCAGAAAAAGAGATTAGACTTGTGGTTACCAGAGGTGATGGAGGGTAGGGGGAGGAAGAATTGGCAGAAAGTATTTAAAAGGTACAAACTTACAGTTATAAGATAAACAAGTACTAGGGCTATAATGTACAGCATAATGACTATAGTTAACACTGCTGCTGTATGCTATATAGGAGTGTTGGTAAGAGCCTAAATCCTAAGAGTCTTCATCACAAGGAGAAATTGTTTTTTCTGTTTTTCTTTTCTTTCTATTGTATGTACATGAGATGATGGATATTAGCTAAACCTATTGTGGTAATACTGTTATATGTAAATCAAACTATCACGCTATACACTTTAAACTTATACAGTGATGTATGTCAATGAAACTAGTGATGATCTCTCAATAAAACTAGAAAAAAAAAAACCAACTCCTAGTGTTCTACATACAGTAGAGTCTCAGTTAACCGGCATCTATGGGTTTTGGTAGATGGCGGATATTCTGGTAAGTAGACTCTCCATTAACCAGAACTCAAGCGACTGGCCCTTGCTTGAGAGTGCCAGTTACCTGAGTTCCATTTAACGGAATCTACTCCACATGTCGTGAAATATTAGGCTCCCAGCAGAAAATATTAATTGATATGGGAGTATCTAATAACTGTATTACAAAATTTCTGATAACAGTGGAACATCCTTATGATCTAATGTTAAGGGGAAAAATGTGGGATAAGTAATGTTATAGGGAGCATGATTTCAACTATATATTTCAAAAATCTATAAATTTAAGTTTGCATGCAAATGCCAAAACATTAACTGCAGTTCTTCTGGTTGACTATTTTTTTATTCAAAATTACTCCCCATTACATCCCTTAGTATATGTGTGGGGTTTTTTGTTTGTTTGTTTGTTTTTTTAAAGATTTATTTTTATTGTTTTTGACAGAGAGAAATACAGAGACAGAGACAGAGAGAAGGGGGAGGGCCCAGAACAGTCTCCATAGTTGCACATCATTTGTTTTTCCACATAGTTTCATTCCACAGGTGGGAGTGGGGCTGCACAGGGCAGGAACTGGGCCGGAGTCTTCACCCAGGTGAGAACTGAACTGGGGTGGCACTCCCCAGTTCAGCACATGGGTCCACAAAGGCCGGGACCAGGATTCGATCCTCGGTCCCCGGGGCTGCAAAGTGAGCGCTTAACCCACTGAGCCATCCTGGCTTCCCCATATGTGTGTTTTTATTAAAGCACTTACCACTGTATTTGTAACTTTTACATACATGTATCCTAAGGAAAGGAAGTTGATATTGCTTATTTTTCATTCCTCTAAAACACTTACAATAATGCTTTGATCACAGAAATATATACTGTTAGAGAGTTCCACCCTAAGAAAACTTGCAATTGTCTTTGGTAAATCAATTCCGGGCAATAGGGCAGTTCATTTATTATATATATCCAAAACACTCAATTTCCTTCAAACATATGAAAAAGGGAATTATCTACCTAATGACATTATTATTAGACAACTTCGTGGTAAAGGCATGTTTTTTAAGTAATAAATGTCCAAAATATGCTGTTATCTTTCCTAAGTATTGAACTTAAAAAAAATTCTTTAATATAGTTTCTATAGATCAGGCTACACAGTTAAATATTATTTTTAAATTCCATAAAAATATCAGTTATAACAGGAAATACTTTACTGGCTGTGAAATACATTTTAAAACATGATCACTTCAGGTATTGACCTACCTATCCCCGATTTCTGTGTTCTCCGAGAGACACTGAATTTCGTCCCTGTCATCTTCTCCTGCACGTCACTTACTTGAAAGATTGGTGAGCTCTCCAGGGCAAAATTTTCTTTTGTTATCAGACTTTTACTAGAAGGAATACACAAAGGTCTTGAAACCTCATGAACACCGTTAAGGGAAGAATCTTGTATGTTAGGTGAATATTTCTGAGATGAAGATTTAAATATCTTTGTGTAAAAGTCTGGCTTAATTTTCTCATGTTCCAAATTTTTTCCATCAGCTTGTTCACAGTCAACTGATATTCCCTGACCGGTGTCAGATATTATCTCCATTACTACATGGCTCTCTGGAGTAGGATCTATGGTCTTCCTTTTCTTTGATTTGGATGTCACTTTTTTTACTCTTTTGACTTGACAATCTCCTTTTAGCTCCTCCACAAAGGGGATATCTCTTTTTTTATTCAGAGTTGTAGTGCTTTTCTTCAGATTCTTATGTGCTTCTATTTGGTTACCAGAATCGTAATCTGCTTCATTAGTAGTATGTGTTAAACCAGATTCTAAGGAGAGAGATGTCTGTGAAGAATCTGTTGACTGCAAAACAGGTTTGCTTTTACCTTTTGCCAAAATGTTCTTTGCCTTGCCTGATGCTTCTTTTCCATGCTTTTTAACTCGTTTGCAGGGATTTGAAATTTGATCACAATTTTCCCTGTTATTACTACCTATACAATACCCCTGGATAATACCTTGGCATTCAAGTCTTTGTTTAGATTCATTTATTTTAAAATCAAGATCTTTTGTACAGCATTCTTGGCCATGTACATCTTTATCATTATCCCCATATACTTGGTACATTTCAGAAATAATTTCTGTCTTCTGATTTACATTCTGCTTATTTACTTTTGAATCATTTTGCTGAGCAGACTGTGTATCAATGACATGCTTTTTCAAATCCAACACATTCAGGGGCTCACAATCATATAAATTCTCATTATCTTTGGTGGAAAGATAAGCTGTTTGAAATTCATTTGTAGCTTTTGGGTTTTCAGGAATGCTTTCTTTATCCTTTTGGGTTAGAGAACCTTTTTCTGCATCATGCATATCTTTGCTATTAAACTCATTTATTTGGTTCATTTCTAAAATTGTTTCTGTCTTCCTACTTCCTTTATACCTATGCCTCTTATTTATTTTGGATCCATTCTGCTTTGCAGGTGGCAGGTCAGGAACATGTTCCCCCAAAATGTTTTGAGTCTCATAATCACAAACATTCCTATTACCTCTGGTGGAAGGATTGGCTATCTGAAATTCACGTGAGTCTTCTGGGTTTTCAGGAACGATTCCCTTATCCTTTTGGGTTAGAGAAAGTAAGCTACCCTTTTCCGGGTCATGCATACCTTTGTCATCATTCCCATATATTTGGTTCATTTCAGAAATTACTTCTGTCTTCCGACATACCTTTTGCTTAAGCTTCTTATCTATTTTTGATTCATTTTGGCAAGCAAGTTGCGTACCAGGGACATGCTTTTTCACCCCCAAAACATATTGAGTCTCATAATCACATAGGTTTCCACTGTCTTGGGTAGAAAGACCAGGTGTTTGAAACTCACTTGAGTCTTCTGAGTTTTCAGGAATGACTTCTTTATCCTTCTGGGATAGGAAGAAAGGGTTACCCTTTTCTTGGCAATATATATTTTTGTCATTATATAAATGGTTCACTTCAGAAATTATTACTGTCTTCCTATTTACTTTCTGCCTGAGATTATTAACTTTTAATTCACTTTGCTGAACAGGGAATGTATCGATTATTGGCTTTTGCAAACCCAACACATTCTGGGGCTCACAATCACACAGGTTTTTATTACTGCTAGTAGAAAGTGAAGGTTTTTGAAACCTATTTGAAATTTCTAGGTTTTCAGAAATGACTTCTTTAACTTCTTGGGTTTGGAAGGAAAAGTTACCCTTTTCTGGGCATTGCACATCTTTATCATTATCTCCATATATTTGGTTCATTTTAGAGATTATTTCTGTCTTCCGATTTATTTTCTGCCTAAGCTTATTTATCTTTGAATCATTTTGCTGAGCAGTTTGCCTATCAGTAATATGCTTTTTCAAATCCAACATATTTGGGGGCTCATAATCACATAAATTTCCATTATGTTTGATGGCAAGGTCAGCTGTTTGAAATTCATTTGTGATGTACAGGTTTTCAGAAATAGTTTCTTTATTCTTTTGGTTTAGGAATAAGTCACCTTTTTCTAACTTATGAATCACAAATGTCTGTCTAGAAGTTTTACTTTTATTATAAGCTAGAGAAGTCTGATCTGCATCAAATTTACTCTCCTGCTGTAATTTATCTGAACTTTGGAAGAAAGAGTATGTTTCTTCTTGTTCATTTGTTCCATGTATTCTTTCCTTCTTACTATTCTCTGTACTTCGTTTGTCATCTTGATCAAAGCCATTATGAAGAGTTATTGTCTTCCGCAACTGAGTCAGGCGTTCAGTGTTGAAGATAAAATTTGGATCTTCTGAATCCCCTTTGCTAATCAGGCTAACAGATTTTTTTTCTGGTTTCTTTTCAATCTTTTCCTCAACATTCATATCTGAACTACTTTTAAATTGTCTCTTTGATCTTTCTCTCTTCTTTTCAGAGCTTGAATCTTTCACTTTTCTGAAAGTTTTGGTTCCACAGTTATTTGATTTTTTATTACTTTTAGTTTTAGTACCTGTTGAAACTGTAACAATTTTGCTTACTTCACTAGCAGTTAAATCCATGTCAGCATCATACACTGTTTTCTGCAATTGACAGTTATCATTATCCTGAACTTGATTCATACACTCTGTAGTAGGTTCATTTGTAGACTCAGATGAGTCAGGAAGGCACTGTATATTTCTTTTCATTTTAATATTCATTTCATTAGTATGGTCATTTATCACATTTTTCCAATTTAATTCTGGACTTGAAATCCACTGATGATCTAAATCTATAACAGAGGGATTGTCTGCAGAAGGATTACTTGATTCTGAACACGATACACGCCTTTTCCTTTTAGTTATGTTACTAAGAGATTGTTTGTCATTGCTGTAGCTGATAGACTTGGCATTTTTCATCTCACTCATTAGAGAACTCCTTGAACTTTGGTCTGAGAGGGAATGGCTTTCTATAAAATAAAGGGAAACAAAATTCAGAATTAAGTAATGACAAGGTATTTATTATTTTAAATTAGATTAGAAATAAAGCTGTTTCACAGAGATTTCTAACAATGTGTTCTGTTCAGATACTTATATTATGAAGAATCTATGCTGATAAAAAACAAAGTAGAAATGATCAGAGTATTTGTAAATTAGGTCACATTTTTACATCTGCATCTATGGAAAATATATACTGAGAATTTACTCTGGCTTGGCCCCAACAGTAAAGTGGCGTATAGTTAAAAGTAGAGCCACTAACATATATTTCTAAAATGAGAGAGGGCTAGTGACCCCAAATAACAGTGATAACTCTGATAACGATTACTATCAAAAGGCTATCAGCAGCTAAAGTTTCTATAAATTATACGTATATATATGTAAATTTTTGAAAGGAAGAACAATTCTAAGCTCTAGATTTAATATGGTTATAGTTCCATATACCAATTGGAAAAATCTATGAGAAATACATAAAGCCAGACTACACTGCAGGATTATTTTGAACCACCATGTAAATAAAATGTATCATAATGTTTTCTTGCTCACCTATTATGCAGGCTCAAGTTTTTGCTTTACCACTAATTGGTCATGATCTACATAGGGTCTATACCTATGTAGACCACCAATTCTCAATTTATGAACAGGGAAAGAGAAAACTAATCTTTCAATTCATAAGCTAAGATACCAAGAAAACTCTTTAATCTGGCTCATTTCTAAATACGCTCATTGCTCCCAGTATAACAGTAATAAACCATTATGGATCTGATATTTATCAGCATATTTACTTTTAAATTAAATTGTTTACCAGCAGTTTAAAATGGCAGAAGTTAGTAAACCTGTAACATAAGAGATCTAATTTATTAACATCATGTCCCTCACAAAGAAAATTTGATGAATGTAGCTATTTAATACTGATACTCAAAATGAAATTAAAAAAAAAAATCTCACCTTTGGAAAGAACATCAACAACAGAAGAAATATACTCTGGACCATCTAAACCACAGACATTCTGATTATCTTCTTTGGGACACAAAGATTCCAAGTTACACTGAGTTGATAAAAGTTGTGTTGTTGGTAGTGAAGAGGGAACATCAAGTGATGCCTTTGATGTACTATTGTTGTCACATTGCATTTTCTCATTATCATCATCATCATCATCATTTGAAGTTAATGGAACTCTAAAAGCAAGTGAGAATAAATGAAAAATTTTGTATTTCATGAAAATTATTTAGAAAACTACATAGTTCTTTCCATATTGTAGTTAAGATCCAATCACAAACTCCCCTCTGTGTCCAATGAAGACAATTATAGGTAGAAGTAGGTGGTTTCTAAGAATACAGAACTTGGATTAAAATAAGAATATTTATCCCTATAGTTCAAGTAGCCTCAAAAGGAGGTAATTGATATAATCACTGGTTAAGATATTGGAATAATAATAATAAAACAAATAAAGTTCAAACATACTTATAAATATACACATATAATATTTACAGTTTTCCTATGATTACTTCTATGGAATACACAAAACTCTTCCTCTGGATTCAAATAAGTACAATTGTATATAAATTTATGTGTGGAGTGAAGTTTGCTGTTTCCAAAAGGCATCCAGGTAAACTAAAGCCATATCCCTAGAGTAGTTAAATCTATGGAGGGAAAAGATAGAAACCCACAGAAATAATTTGATAAACTGACCTTCTTGAATTCAAAGAATAAAGAGTAATTTCAAAGAAAGTGGGAGGGAGCAATCAAATGAACAAAAATAGTGTTATTTTCTAGTTTGGGTCTATTACAAATAGTGCTGCTATGCATATGCCTTTTTGAAATGTATATACATTGGGTATGTACTTAGGAGCAGAATTACTGGGTTGACATATAGTATTTGGCTTTAGGATAAACTTAGGACATTCTTATTGTGTTCCCATCATTTAATATGCTTGCTGTTGGGTTTTTGTAGATTTTCTTCATCAGATTAAAGAAGTTCCCTTGTACTCCTAGTTTGCTGAAAGTTTTTTCATAAATGGATGTTGAATTTTATCAAATACTTTTCCTGTTACTATTGATAAGATATTACTTTCTCCTTTTGTTACTATTACTATAATGAATTTTCAAATCCCAATCAAAATTCCAGAAGAGAATATATATATGTGTGCACACACATGTGTATGTAAATTGATAAGTTTATTCTAAAATTCACATGGAAAATGCAAAGGGCCAAGAATAGCCATGATGATATTCAAGAATAAAAACACAAATAAATAAAGTGGAGATTCACACTATCAAATATCAAGACTTAAGATAGTGAGTTCAGAAACAGACCCATTCACATGGAAAATGCAAAGGGCCAAGAATAGCCATGATGATATTCAAGAATAAAAACACAAATAAATAAAGTGGAGATTCACACTATCAAATATCAAGACTTAAGATAGTGAGTTCAGAAACAGACCCATACATATCCAATCACCTGATTTATGATACAGATGACACTGAAATGCAGTGGGGAAAGGATGGTTTTTTCCCTAAATAAATGGAGCCAGTTGAAGTAGATTGAAGAGCTAAACGTGAAAGGGAAAATAATAAAGCTTTTAAAAGAAAACATAGGAGAAAAACCTCATGACCTTCAAATTAGTAAAGATTTTCTTAAAAGGACAAAGAAAGTAGTAATCATAAAGGGAAGGAGGAGATTAATAGATATAGTTATATATATATATATATATATAATTCTAAAAAGAACTTCTGTTCATCTTAAAACACCATTAAGAGTGATGAAGCAAGTCAGAGTAATGTGTTTTGAAAAACTACAAATCTGTAAAAAAAAAAAAAAAATCGTCTAACCCAATGGAAAAATGAGCGTATAAATAGATGCTTAAATTAATTAATTATTAGGAAAATTTAAATTTAAACCTTAATGTAATACCAGTACACATCCACCAATACAGCTAAAATGAAAAAGACAGGCAATAACAAGTGTTAAAGGTAAAGAACAGGAGGAATTCTCATATATGAGTATAAACTGGTATAACACCTTCAGAAACTGTAAGTTTCTCCTAAAGCCAAATACCTCGTACATATAAACCTAGTAATTCTACCCCAAAAGAAATGTATACATAATTTAAAAGGCATATACAGAGAAGGTCTATTTGTAATAGACCAAAACTAGGAAAAAAAAGTAAATGTTTACTATCAGAAGGATGGGTAAATTGTGGCATAAACATTCAATGGAATAGTATACAGCAATGAGAATAATTTGTCCACAACTACACATGACAATACAAATGAATCTCACAAACACAATGCTGCACAAAAGAAACCAGAGACAAAAATTATATATACTGTATGATTTCATTATATGAAGTCCAAAAATAGGCAAACTAATCAATCTATGATGTTATGTCAGAATAATATATATCCTTGAGTGGGTGTTCACAGTCATTAGAAAGGGATGCAAGAGGGTACTTGAGATATTGGTAATGTTTTGTTTCTTGATCTGGGTATTGGCTATATAACAGGGTTCACCTGTGTAAATTCACCGTGCTCTAAAGATTTTTGCACTTCTCTAACACTTATATTATACTTCAACCAAAAATCTACTTTAGGGGAAGCCGGGATGGCTCAGTGGGTTACTTTACAGCCCCGGGGGCCAAGGATCGAATCCCGGCCCGGCCCATGCAGACCCATGTGCTGAACTGGGGAGTGCCCCCCAGTTCGGTTCTCACCGGGGTGAGACCCCAGCCCAGTTTCTGCCCTGTGTAGCCCCGCATCCACCTGTGGAATGAAACTATGTGGAAAAACCAATGATGTGCAACTATAGAGACTGTTCTAGGCCCTCCCCCTTCTCTCTGTCTTTGTATCTCTCTCTCTGTCAAATACAATACAAATATATCTTTAAAAAAAAAAAAATCAGGGAAGCCGGGCTGGCTCAGTGGGTTGGGCGCTCACTTTGCAGCACCAGGGACCGAGGATCGAATCCCGGGCCCGGCCCTTGTGGACCCATATGCTGAACTGGGAAGTTCCCCAGTTTAGTTCTCTCTCTGTCTCTGTATCTCTCTCTCTCTCTCTCTCTCTCTCTCTCTCTGTCAAAAACAATTAAAAATAAATAAATATATAAATAAAACTTAAAAAAAAAAATCTACTTTAAAAATACAATAAAACTTTAGAGAGGGCAAGTTGACACTTGATTCTATGTTTATATGTCATTTATAATGACAGCAAAGATATTCATAAAAAATAACTAAGCAAAGAACTACATGACAACAAAATGTACTATTTAAAACTATCGCAATTAAAATGTACTGGTGCTAGCACAGCATAATAGACAAAATAATGTAACAAACTAGAAAAAATAGAAAGACATCTTAGACAGAAGAATTTTTTAGTATGGTACAAATAGTATTTCAATGTATAAATGAACTTACTTGTGCACTTAAATAAAAGCAATAAATTTATAAGTTATAAAGGGTGTCCCAAATTCTTACATGCAAGAAGTAATTTTGATAGAAAACACAGGTTTATAATTAAAAATTGTTAATTTTCATTGCTCAACAATGAAAACACGTTGCTCTTTCGTGTAGCATTCCATTTTTAATAACCCTGAACTGTCAGCTGTCACGCTGTCTTTTTTTTTCATTGGCAACACTTTACCGCACAAATGACGCAAAATTCAAATCTTGAGTGGATTTTGGGACACCCTTTATAACAGAAAGAACATTGTTTAAAAAAGACCAGAGCTGGGGTGTCCAATCTTTGGCTTCCCTGGGCCACAATAGAAGAATTGTCTTGGGCCACACATAAAATACACTAATATTAATAATAGCTGATGCGCTTAAAAAAAAAAAAATCACAAAAAGATCTCATAATGTTTTAAGAAAGTTTATGAATTTGTGTTGGGCTGCATTCAAAGCCGTCCTGGGCTGGATGGGGCTGGATGGGGCCCACGGAGCCATGGGCTAGACAAGCTTGGACTAGAGGATTTTGACCAGTGCTATTAATTCATGGAGTCATTTTATCTCTCTGGACTTGAGAGACAATCTTTAAAATCTCAGATTTGAAATAGGGTATTTACTATGATTTATAATCATATCAATTAAGAGATGGGAATTTTGATCAGGCGAATAACACTGATGAAATTAATTATAAAGTTGGGGCACTGTGCAAGATAATAAAGTTAGAAGTAATTATTAGATTTATCCAGCAGAAAACATGAGGCCAGTGGTGACCTGGGGAGAAAAAAAGAAAAGAACTAAAGAGTAGCAGGATAATACAGATAAATTTGATTACTGAATGAGTGTAAGTTTTCTTGGAACCCTGGAGATACACAACCTGTGGCAAGATACTACACACCATCTCATTCCTGCTGGAGTTGAGAAGTATAGGCTGATGAAATCCAAACATTGTATAACACATATAAATAATTATTGTGTTATATAGAAATCTAGGTACTCTGAACTAGTTATCCAAACCCCTGTAACTAAAGGTCCATCTATGCCTCTTTCATCTATGGAGTCTATAGGAAAGCTGAATATTGTTTCAAAATATAAAACTGAATTTTATTATATCCTCAATTACTCTTACTGGTACAATGTTAACAAGTATTTCATTATTTATTTTTTAATGTTTTTCTGTTTCAAAGAAGGGGACCAAATAAAAACTTTCAAAATCCAACTTAAGTAGAAGTGGGTAAGATAACATTTAACCAAATTCTGAAGCAATTACCTTGCAAATGGAAGACGCATAGACTTGCACTGTTTACTAACCCGTTTCTTGTTGCTAGCTGGCAGTAGAAAGGGACTCTGATGAAACTATTTTTAAAAAGAATAAAGAAATTGAACAAAATTTCTCATCTGATTAAATCATGTTTGTTATGAAAGCATTGAATTATACCAGGTTACCAATAGTAATAGAACAATTCTTGCATTGGTCTTCAATAGTTCAATGAGAATAATGTGATGATAAGGTTAAACACAGTTCATCCTTAATTAATCATGCCATTGAAAAATAATCACCACTAATATTTTGGTATATAGCCTCTCAAACCTTCTTCTATGCATACAAATAAATACATATGTGTATACCCACACATGTATAATATCTCTACATATACTGTGTTTTTGGTCAGGGGTTGGGTGGACAGTCAACTTAACTGATATATAGATTGTGCGGGTGCAGGTGCCTCTAACCTCACATTCCACATTGTTCAAAAGTCAGCTGTATATACAATACGCTCATGTCTACATATGTATTATGTGATATATTACTGGATTTTACAATATATATATTTTAAATGGTCTTTTAAAATTCAAAGTCTAGGTGTCTTTAATATAGCTTTAAAATTTTTGCTTATCTGTATTTGCTAAATTTTCTCACACATTTTCTGAACATGTCTTATTTAATAAAGACTATAAAATTAAGCCACCATGTTTTCTATTACAATACTAACATGCAATAGAAACAAGGGTATGGCCAAATTAACAAGTTAATTTTAAAATTCATATGGCAATGCAAGACCTAGAATAGCTAAAACTTTGAAAAAGAAGAAAGTTAGAGGGCTACAGTAATCCAGACAATACAGTATTAGCATAAAAAACAGACAAATAGATCAATGAAATCGAACAGAGTCCAGAAACAGACCACATGTATTTGGTCAATTCATTTTTGTCAAAGGTGTAAAAGCCAAATGGGGAGCCTAGACTTCCACACTCAGCAGGCTATGAGGCAACTGTTCTCCAAACCATCAGAAAAGGCTGAGGGGAAAGCGCCATAGCAGTATCAGTGAAGCACACAAGGGACGCTGGAGTTCCAATCTCACTTGGTAATAAGGTGCCCCTCTCCCTCTCCTCTGGGGTGGTAACAGAAGAAGTGTAGTTGAAAGCCAGGATTTTCACTACTCGTGAATGGCAATAACCACCCTCTTCATTTCCCCCACAACCCTGGTGTCAGCAGAGGCTGTAGAAGTCATGAAGCGCAGGGTGGTGGCAGCCTGACCTCACAGCCCCATCTATCAGTTAGGAGATACCCCACCCACCAGGTGTCACCAGAGACTGAGTGGGGAACCTAAACTTTGATTCCCCACTGGGCAGTAGGTGGCACTTTCCTTTACCACAGGCACAGTATCAGAGGAAACCTGCTAAAACAGGTTTAAATAAGATTTGGAATCTCATAACATAATACCTGAAATGTTGAAGATATAATAAAAAAAACAAAACTCATCATACAAAGAATGAGAAAAACTAAATTTGAATGTAAAAGAAAATCAACAGGTACCAACACCAAGATGACACGTTACAAAGATCCAATGAGCATTTTAAAGCAACTGTCATAAAATTGCTTCAATAAGCAATTACTAATATACTTTAAAAAAAGAAAAAAAAATCTCAGCAAAGAACAAAGTCTCAGTAGATAAATAAAAGATGTAATAAAAACCAACTAGAAATTAAAACTTAAAAATGTAATAACTGAAATAAAAACTCAACAGCAAAATAGAGAGGACAGAGGGGGAAAATAATCTGTGAACTTGAGTGATAGAAAATACTCAATCTGAATAAGACAGAAGATTAAAAAGAGTTAACAGAGGATTTGTGGGACTTTAACAAAAGATGCAACATTCATGTCACCAGAGTTTCAGAAGGAGAAGAGAAAGAGGGCAGGGCTAAGCAAGTTTTGGAGAAACAATGGCTGAGAATGCCCCAAATGTGGCAGCAGAAATCAATCTGCATATTCAAGCTGAGTGAACCCCAAAATGGATAAACTCCAAGAAATTCATGCCAAGAGATAGCAATAGTGGCCAAACTTCTCAAAACTAAAGACAAATAGAAGTCTTGAGAGCAGTGTGAGAGAAATAACATCTACAGTTAAGAATGAAAAATAAATGAAATAAGCATCTGACTCAAGATTACAAAGATAACAAAAACATAAACCACAGAAAAGCAGAAAGAAGTACTACAAAAAATAAAAGCAAAAATAAGTTTGAAACATAAAAATGGTAAAACTCAAAATTAAATTCAAAAGATGGCTCTTTAAAAGAAAACAGAAAGAAAAACCACAACCATCTAAACCAGTGAGGGTGGCAGGGGCTGGGGACAGGGAAAAGCCAAAAATACACAATTAATTAACTGTGGATATACAACATAAACAAAATTAAATGAATAACGAACTATTTGGGTCAAGCTATGAAATCAATTTAAAAGCATGGGTAAAGAAATAATCTCCTAAGAAAATATAATTGAATATAACTGACCACAAAAAAAGAAATTTTCCTAATTATTTAAGTTTATTTAAATTAACAAAGAACAGGGAAGCTGGGATGGCTCAGCAGGTAAAGCGCTTGCTTTGCAGCCCTGGGGACTGAGGATCAAATCCTGGCCCTGCCCTGGTCCGTGTGGACCCATGTGCTGAACTGGGGTGTGCTTCCCATGCAGAAGGCCCCCAGTTCGGTTCTCGCCCCGGGTTCAGCCCCTGGCTTGAGTGGGTATGCCTCCCATGCAGGAGGCCCCCAGCCCAGTTCCCGCCCTGCGTGGGTCCCCTGCCCCCCAACTGTGTGGAACGAAACCATGTCTGAAACTGATGACATACAACCATGGAGACTGCCCGGGCCCTCCCCCTTCTCTCTGTCCCTGTCTCTCTCTGTCAAAACAAAACAAAACAATAAAATAAATCTTAAAAAAAACAAAAAAAATTAACAAAGAACAACCACTCTCACCAACAAAGCCCCAGGTCCAGATGGTTTTACAGAAGAATTCTATGAAACCCTTAAAGAGAAAAATAATTCTAAGGTACTCTCATTTTTCCAGAGCATAGGAAAAATATACAAATTCTATTTATAAGTTTTTATTAGTTTAGTGTATATAACGTTTTTATCAATGCCTAGAGACTGGAAAAAAACATTTCAAAGAAACCTCACTTCTGATGACAATAAAAATATATAAATAACTAAATACTAGCAAACAGAATTCTGCAAAATATTTAAAAAAATAGATTTTTCCTAGTTTATTAAAAATTTCAAAATTAGGAAAGCTACTAAAATAAGTTGTATTAATGAGCCTAAAAAGAAAGACCATATGATCATTACAATTTGTGCTAAAAAGGAATTTTTTAATAAAGGCAAGGAGGAAAAGAGACAGTAGTTGTGGGTGGGGGCTATAAATGGAGTAGAAGGCATTCTTTTTTTTTTTTAAGTTGGGAGATAACATTTTTTGCATCCTGAGCCAAGAGCAAAAGACAACTCAAGTGTCCAACAACAGGATTCTAGTTAAATAGAAGTCCATTCTAGATCTATCCTATGTAGCACTAAAAAGAATGACTAATATGAACAGATCTTCAAGATGTCTCACATAAATAAAACCAGTATAGGATGCTATCTTTTGTGTAAGAAAAAAATTAAGAAAATACTTTTGTTTTAATATAACGAAACAAACGAAAGCAGTTACCGGTACCTATCCCCGTATAAGGTGTGGGGTAAAGAGAGGAGAATGGAGAACAAAGTAGCCAGAGGCAGAAAAGCACGTTTGAGATGTCATTCTAGATATTTTTATCATATTCTGATACTAGAACCACTCTGTATTTATTATTTGTTGCCCTCCTTACCCAACTTAAAAGAAATTTCAAAAACTTACATGCAAAAGTTAGTCTAAGGAATAAGTCCAAGAAAGGGAATACTAAAGTTGTATGCTGACCCTTCAACCTTCAGTATCTGCATGTATACACCGTTTTACACTTTTCCTAAATATGGATGTGGATCTCAGCCCCCTTCAAGTTCTACAAAGAGAACCATACAAAAAGCATCTTAAAACAATGTTGACTCTATTAAAGACTTTTTAAAGAGCCAATGAAGGGAAGGAGCTTTACATCACACAACTCACAACAAACAGTAATGTTTTTAGGGCTCTCTGTTCCCCAAAGTGCCTTGAGGTATGGATGATATGACCCTCTTCACTTCTACTACACCTTGCTAATTAGTTCTTACTCTCCAAGTCAATTCCTGTACTGACTCTATACTCCCCATTGCTATATCTGATTCTCCTGTTAGTAATTTATTCAGGGCAATTCAACCTAGCCCTGCAAGCTGATCAGCAAAACAAAGCCCCCTCCCTGACTCCCCCTACTCACCCACACAGTGAAGTGTCTCATTTCCTTAGTGCTAAATGTGTAAATCACACCTCTGCTCACTGATTATCAAATTTATAATGTATTGTTCTACAGGGACATTTACACAAATCCTTTCTTCATCCAAACATAGATTGCGCTAGACAATGAAGTACGTACACTTTGGCTAGCTTTTATAAAAATTCGGACAAAGGAGCTAAACACTGACCATATAGGTTGAAGAACTCATATCTTCTATTTACAAAGACTACGCATTTAACAGACCTATAAATGACTCTTAAAAGTTTTTAAAAGGAGAAATTTGCGAAAAATTTAGAAAACACAAGAAAATTCATACAAAAAAACAACGATGGATAACATTTATTGCACTTACCTTATTGTCAGGACACATACTAGCCACATTAAACTCATACTAACTCTGTAGATATACTACCATTATACACACCATGCAGATGAGGATACTGAGGGGCAGAGTTTAAGGCAAAGGTCAGAACCAGGAAGTAGCATAGATCTAAATACAGGTAATCTCATTTGAAAAGTTACCCTCTAAAGCACTAAACTGCCTCCAGAACCTATCTATAAATTTCTATCTAAAAAGTAGTTTATCTACAAGTGAGACTACTAATAACCTTTCTTCAGTTTATGTATCATATACTTTGCTTTCTCATTGGTTATTCCTTCAACAATTAGTTTTCCTATTTAGATAACTGAGTTAAATTCACTGATATTTGATCCTTCTCAGTTCTTGATTTTTCTACTGATTTTATTTTCCTCGTGCTAGATTATAAAAACTCTTTTAACTATCAATATTCATGCCATATGTTTAACATTTCCAGTCTGCAATTTATATTTTATTTTTATAATTTGTAGCCTTCTAAAAAATTTTTTGAGAAAAATCCATCAATGGCTTCCTTTATCTTTGTTTCTAGATAGAAAGAGGCCTCTCCTACCTAACATGAATGCATTTGCAATTTCTTCTCATTTTATACGGTTTCCTTTTTTTTTTTTTATTGTTAAATTTAATGGGGTGACATTGGTTGGTAACAATCAGACAGTTTCCCAATGGACAACTCCACATCACATCACCCATGCATCGCATTATGTGCCCAGC
>PVKE010012286.1:15476-38699 GCA_004027555.1 Craseonycteris thonglongyai | reverse complement strand
GGACCTGATTCTGGGAGCTGGGCACATAATGCGATGCATGGGTGATGTGATGTGGAGTTGTCCATTGGGAAACTGTCTGATTGTTACCAACCAATGTCGCCCCATTAAATTTAACAATAAAAATAAATAAATAAATAAATAAACAACAGAATAAACCAAAAAAATAAAAATAAAAAAAAAAATTCCATTATTCTGGTATCTTATTTTCTTATTGTTTAAACTTCTTGTTTTACATTTTAATTATTCTATACATTTAGTTTATAGTGTCTATCAGTAATCCCTATAATCTCAAGTACTCAAACTTTGCTTATATTAGTTTATTTATTCTGCTGAACATTTTTGGGAATTTATTTTTAGTAGCTTTTTGCTTGTGGAAATTCTATGTTGTCTGGATTGAGGAGGTATCCCTCTTGAGCTCTTCTGTATTTTCTTCTGACAGGAATTCCAGGTGTTCTACCATATAGGACCATTTTTATGTTCATTTTGCTGCTGATGGGTTCTTTTACCATATATCTAACATGAATTTAAATCACAAATATAAGTGCAGCCTTACCAATTCCTAGGAGAAACTTTGTTTCCACCCAGTATCCACAAAGAAGCTACCAACTTCTTGTCATTCCCTTGTCAGTGGGCAGATACATTTTTTTGAAGTCCAACCTACCACTTAGGGGAACGTTTTCAAGGGTCCTGGATGAATTGTGAACATGCATGCCCAAGAAGGGTTCCTCAGTTCTCATTGTCAGCCTTAAGAACTCCCAAGTATTCATCTCCTGTCTCTGCATAGGTATTAAAACAGAAGCCCTTAGGTTACTTATACCCAGCATTTCTTGATCTTAATGGCAGAAGTGTTGTAATTTAACCGGCCCTTCACATTAACAGCAATGAAACTAGTCTCAAGCTCTAAGAAAAGAGAGTATTGGATATCTAATATGTATGGTTCCCTTTAGCTCCGATATTGTGGACTTATTCCATGAGATTAACAACTTAGTTTTTGAAACCACTGGCCATTCCACTGTTTACAAGAGCTGTTCACTCTGGGTTATGCATAGCTACTGTCTTAAGAGCATTTTTACAATCTCAAAAGTTTCATAGGCTGTTTCAAAAGAAAAATTAGAAACACATAAGCCATCATCAGAGATTTGACTATTCTTAATTATTTGGTGTGTCTTGCATACTCTGAAAACTGCTTCTGACAATGCCATGCTAGAAGTCCCTTATCTGGACCTTTTTTGCTTACTCTCACCATTGGCAATAAATGAAAAGAAGAAGGCAGTGTAGTGAGAACCACTTGTCTGAACCTTAGAAGTGAGGATAAAGTTACATGTACATCATTTTCTTCTCTCTCAAAACATGACAGAGAAATAGATACCCATCACATATTACAGAGCAAAAGATTGGGCTAATGCTTGGCAGGAGCATACATAGCTGAGGTTTCATTTCTTTGCTCTCTAGTACATACTGTGGCCATGTTAAAGTTCAGGCTTCACGTTCCTTTCTGGTGAAAAGGGGATTAATGAATATGCTACATTTTTTTAGATGTTAAATGACATGCATCTTTCTCTCATTTTTGTCTACCCTTTTTTTAATATCTTGGATGTATTGTGCATGGGTATCTTTTCAACTAAAAAGTACTTATTGGGAAGAAAGAGAAATCATTGCTGTGAGACAAAAATATTTTTCCTCAAAAAAGAATGTACAAGCACACACACACAAAAAAAAAGATGTGGGATTTTTATGAATCATATCCTGTAATTTTTCACTTTTTTCCAGCTACCTCCTTCTTAGAACACAATCCAAGAAAACCAAAGAAAACTATTTGTGCTGTGAGCAAAAATTTTGCCAAATTGAATTACATAATTCATCTAACAGATTTGATGAGTTCCTGGATGCAATTTTCAAATTTGCATTTTCGGCAGAAGGAAATAATGCATTTGTTATATATTAAAAAAAAACCCAAAAAAAACACAGTGCTTGTTACAACACCATATTTTGTAACTACTCAGGAATGCCTCTGTATATATAGCCATACATACTTAGGCATAAAACTTGGCTATTTATCACTTACCCTTCAGGATATTTGACAGTGAACATAGTGAACTATGGAATGAAATGAAGCATGATTATAAATTTATGATATTAAAATTGCAGTTAAATATGTTAACTACATATGATTGATCAACTTTGAAAACTTCTGATGTATCATACTTGGATTTATTATACACTATCCCTTATTTCTCAAAATCAACATTACATATTATGGGGAGGTGAGTTGATATCAGTAAGATGGTGGCAGCTCCAGGCTCTCATTTCAATAGAAAAAAAATCAACGTGGCTAAGAATTGGTTGTTTGAAAAGATCAATAAAATTGATAGCTGTTTACATATAGTTATTAAGGAAAAAAAGAGAGAGAGAGAGAGAAGACCCAAACCACTAAAATCAGAAATGAAAGAGGGCCTATATATTACTACAGATTTTATGAAAACAAAAAGGTTTATAACTAAATATTATGAACAATTGTACTACAACAAATTAGATAATCTAGATGTAATGCACAAAGTACTAAAATACACAATGTACCAAAACTGAACATAAAGAAATAAAACATCTGAATAGGCTTGTAGCTAGTGAGGAGAAAATCAATCATCAAAACCTTTTCAAAAAAAAAAAAAAGGGGGAAGCCAGGATGGCTCAGTGGGTTGGGTGCTTGCTTTGCAGCGCCAGGGACCGAGGATCAGGTCCTGGCCCCGGCCCGTGCGGAACCATGTGCTGAACTGGGAGCTCCCCCAGTTCAGTTCTCTCTCTGTCTGTGTGTGTGTGTGTGTGTGTGTCTCTCTCTGTCAAAAAAACAACAACAAACAATTAAAAAATAAATAAATAAATATTTTTAAAAAAAAGGTTTTCTACCCAGGAACAAATGGCTACACTGATGAATTCTACCAAACATTTAAAGAACACCTATTCTTCTCCATCTCCTCTTCAAAAGTACACAGGAGGAATACTTCCTAACTCATTCTGGGAAGTTGGAATTACCATGATATAAAAGCCAGAAAAAGACACTAAAATACAAACATCCCCTATGAATATTAATACAAAAATCTTCAACAAAATATTAGCAAACAGAATTCATTAGAACATTGAAAGTCTTATACACCATGAGAAAATAGGGTTTATTCCTAGAATACAAGGATGGTTCAATATACAAAAAAATTATTGTAGCACACCACATTAACAGAATGAAGAAGGGGGAAAAAACCACATGATTATCTTCATTAATACAAAAATAATCAGTTCAAAAAAGTTAACACCCATCATAACATTTTAACAAACTAAGAATAGAAAGAAATTACCTCAGCATACTAAAGGCCATATACAAAAACTTAAACAGCCGATATCATGCTTGCATCATTCAGTGTTCTCTATAACAAAACAAACAAACAAACAAACAAACAAACAAATCAGAGCCAATAGCATATACAATGTTTTTTGGTATCCACAGGGAATTGGTTCTAGAACACATATCTCCAGCCCCACCATCCCACAGATACCAAAATTCATGGATGGTTAAATCCCTTCTTTAAAATGCTATGGTAATTGCATATAATTTATGCACATCCTCCCATATACTTTCAATAAGCTCTAGATTACTTATAATACCTAATACAACATAAACGCTATGCAAATAGCAAAATGTTGTATAGACATACAATGGACTATAAGTTGGCCTTTAAAAAATAAAATTTTAGGGGAAGCTGGGATGGCTCAGTGGGTTGAGCGCTTGCTTTGCAGCCCTGGGGACTGCATATCAAATCCTGGCCCTGGCCGTGCGGACCCATATGCTGAACTGGGGAGTGCCCTGTATTCAGTTCTCATTGGTGCGAGATCCTGGCCCAGTTCCTGTCCTGTGAAGCCCCAAGCCCCCCTGTGGAATGAAACTATGTAGAAAAACCGATGATGTGCAACTATGGAGACTGTTCTGGGCCCTTCCCCTTCTCCCTTTCTCTGTCTCTGTCTCTCTCTCACTCTCTCTCTCTGTCAAAAACAATAAAAATAAATCTTAAAAAAAGAATAATAATAAAATAAAATTTTTACACGTGATACAATATAGATGAACTTTGAAAAAACGCTAAAATGCTAAATAATATCAATAACAAAATAAGGCAATCACAGCAAGTCAAATTTATATGATCCCATTTGAGGTTCCTAGAGTACTCAAACTCTTAGAGACAGAAAATAGAATGGAAGATGCCAGGGGTTGGAGGGAGGGGGATGTTAGTGTTTAATGGGTACAGAGTTTCAGTTAAAAAAGTTAAAATTCTAGGGGTAGATGGTGGTGATGGTTGCGTAACAATGTAAATGTACTTCATGCCACAGAACTATATACTTAAAAACTGTTTAAATGGTAAACTTTACATTGCATATATTTTAGCACAATTAAAAATATTTTAAATTTTTTTCTAAAGCTTTTAGAAAAAGTTTGGGATTAGAGAACTCAAAGTGAGTGAGAAACTGTGGGCAGGCAGATTGTAAAAAAATCATTGGCAGCAAATAGTTCATTAATATAATTCTCATTCAACTTTGGACTTCACTCTTCCCAATAAATTTAATATCCAAAATAAGATGCTGGACTAAGAGTCTTGAGGGTAATAGTACAAATACTTTATTTCCAACATTCACACAATAATTTTAATATTATTTATTGCACCATATTTTACATAAAATATGTATAAACAATTCAAAGATGTATAAACATTACAAAGTTTATACATAATGCAGTGAGAATAAATAAAATGTAAAAGTGCCAGACATTGAGCTTTTTCAGTTTAGTGTAAGTGCCTGACATTAAGCTTTTGATTGCTTAGGCATCCATCGCAAAAGACATCCATCTTGAATAAACCTGTATCACCAGCTGTATGACGCAGCTACTAACCACACGATCAGATAAATAATTAGGCCTCCTCAGCCATAAAAGTCCCTTGTTCAGAAACCCTTGGGTAACTTAAACTGTTTGCGCGACCCTGCTTATCCTTTCCTGTGCCTTAATTCCAGCTCTTATGATTTAAATTGGTCAATAAAGAAGAAGTTACAAAACCCTAGACACCCCAAACTCAGACCCAGATGAAGGCAGAGCCCAAGTCTGCACACAGTATCTATGACCTCCCTGTGTGGCCCTTGGGTACACTGTGTACCCTGCTGGACATGTGAGTCATAGAACATGTTCCTCAAAGTTCCCTGATGTTTTTTGTTGAAGTGCAGCCCGAAATCATAATAAAAATCACAAGGGCCAGTCCAGCCACATTAGCCCCAGTGGGGAATTGTCTGTGGGGACTTAGGACAAGTATTAAGGGTGGGGGAAGTGGCTCAGGCATTCCTAGCCAATAGCATCACTATCAATAGTTTGAGGCCCACACAGCAATCCTTATTCAAGCCAATGACATACCTGATAGGAAGAAACAAGGAGATCTGTTTTCTATTCTCAGTTATATCACCTTATTTTAAACCATTTTGTTTTGCCTCGGTATTTTTCTGGACCCAATTTCCATATTGGAGGTTATTATAGGAATCTACTGGGCAAGACAGATAAACCCTGATATACAACTTTCTGCCAAAAATAATTTCTAAACTATACCATCAACCTCATTCAGCCCTCTGCCCAAAATGATCTCCCTCCCAATCATATAGCAGATATATATTGAACATGAGGCAAGTCGTTAACTTTATAAGGAACAACACACGTACTCTTAGGGGAAAATCCTGCATTAGATTTAACCTCATCTACCCACAGGGTAGTGTGTGCATGAAGAACTTACAAAGTAGAAATACCTCCAAACACTTGAAGGAAAAGCACCAGGAGAGCAGAAAATGATTTAGAAAAGAAAGATGAAAGAGCTAAGAATGATCTTCTGCTTAAGAAAAATCTTTGAAAGAAGAAGCGATATATTATCCTTTGCTATGATTAATAATTTTTTTTTGTAGTAGAAAATGGAATCACTTCCTTTCCTGTTAGTCTGCACTGAATCAAGGATTTTTAGTTGAAAAAAAATTTTTTTTCTTATATCATCTATTCACATAGAGAGAAAATTTATGTCTATTGAATAATTTCATTTGAAGTCGCCCACACAGCAAGGAAAGCTGTCTTGCTTTCCAAGTCCCTAAGAGGTCGTGAGGCCCATGCAGAGTAATATATAATAGACATGACACCATGGCTTACAGGCTGGGGACTTCTCTATGAAGAGCTTCTGCCCTTGGCAGCTGCTGCAAGGGGAACTGATACTGAGTGATGGGCACATAATACGATGCATGAATGATGTGAGGTGGACTTGTACATCTGTAAACTATCTAATTGTTACCAACTAATGTAACCTCATTAAATTTAACAATAAAAAAAAGGAAGTACTGTCCAGGATGTTAATTTGATAACTATGGTTGTGAGTTGAGTCTAAGGAGTAGTCAAAATGGGCAACTGCCTTTGAAGCCAATTATAAAATGTACTAACATTTCACTGGACGAAATAGTAACGTGATGCCTGTTAACACAGAATTCCACATGGGACTTCTTACATAACTGACAAACAAAAGGTCAATTGGTCCTGATTTTTCCTGAAACCTATCACCTCAGAATGGAAATAATACATACTGGTCACCCCACTAGCTTATCCCTATGGCAGAAAGAAAAAATGCCATGGGTATATGGAGGTTATTTGGTATCACTGTAGGTTTTCATTCCCAGGACTAACAAATCCATAGTTCCTGGAAGATAATCAATATTTTCATTTCAACGTGGAAAACTTTTAATTTATCTCCAAAGAATAGATTTAGTTCAGAAAATTACAGAAGAAACCCAAGGAGGAAAAGTTGAACATACCTTGCCTGAAAAGTACGGTAAGTGGAAGCTGCGGCTGGGGCAGATGATGGGGAAGAAAACGGAAAGATTGCCTCTATGTTTGGTGCGTGTGAGTCACTGGTGCCATCAGATAATGCATAGTGGAAAGTTCGTGAAATAAAAACAATCCCAAATAATATGAAATGGTATGACGTGTTCTCTCTAAGGACTGTATTTCTACCTCTGGGTACCAGCAAGCCCTTTCGCACCTAGCTTGAGTCCTGAGCTAGTCTCTGCCTCTGCATTGAAAGGAAAGAGGGGCTGTAAAGACGTACAGCAACCCCTAGGCTAGAGTATTTGTTAAATTCATAAAGTATAGACTTAAAGCTGGCAGATTGATTAAAGATTTTATGATACACTTTAGAACGATAAGTACCTAGAGTTTTGAAATGACTATGAGCAATCTGAAAAAAGACCTTGGAGTGGTAGAATTCTGTAAACATGAGACTATTGAAGAGAGGTCCCTCCCTGATTATAAGTTGCTAACGTTAGATTTATGGGAGAGTTCACAACTGTAGGATCTTCATCATAAAACATTTTCAGTGTTATTTCTGATATGCAGTCATATTTGTATGAACACCTTCCCACTCTTTGTTTTATTTTATTAATTTATAATATTTGCCCGCAGACATTGTAATAAGCCAAAAAATAATTTAAGGAACTTCTCTGTGTTTAAAAAAATTAAGAAAGTAAAACAATTTCTGAGAATCATATTCAAGCTTCTTGAAAGGCGTTTAGGTGTTTAATTGAGTTTTAAAAGTGCCAGGAAATAGGGTAAGTTACACTTATATAGATCTGTCTTTTTAAGAGTTTCTTCCAACTTGGTTTAATATACTTTTGTATAAAACTTCAAGTTTATATAAACTATTATTTCCAAAAGTAAAAAAAATATATGAATATAATGCTCAATGTTACCAAAATAGACTTTGTTTTTCTGACCTTGGAGAAGACACCTTTATGTCAACGCAAGCAAAGTGTATGAACTTGATATGTTTATTTTGTCATTTGTAGCTAGACAAATGCAATATTTAAGTGGGTATAAATTAATGTTTTGGCATCCCTCAAATTACAGTATAAAAATGACTTTAAGCTATACGTAGGCTAGGGAGTACATGAGAAACTAATAAAAGAACGTTTAAAAGCACATTGCAAAGAGAAGTAAGTCACCTCCATTATCACATAATATCTCAATGATATCTGATCAAAAAACAATTGTTTAAGTACATTTTTTACTTGGCGCTTTTCATTTCTTTTTTTTCAGATTTATTTCATTGTTTTTGACAAAGATACAGAGAGAGACAGAGAAAGAAAGGAGGGCCCAGAACAGTCTCCATAGTCGTACATCACGTTTCCTACAAAGTTTCATTCCACACAGGTGGGCAGGAGGTTGCGCAGGGCAGAAACCAGGCTGGGGGACCTCCCACATGGAAAGTTTGTCCTGGTGAGAACCAAACTGGGGGCCTCCTACAAGCAAAGCACACCCCAGTTCAGCATATGGGTCCTCGGCTGGGGCTCGATCCTTGGGCCCCAGGGCTGCAAAGCAAGTGCTTAACTAGTGGAGCCATCCTGGCTTCTTCCACCCCCCACCCCACCCCCTTATTTTCTTTTCTTTCCATCTGTTTATATTTTTAAATATCCTTTATCAGGTCAGTAGGCTGGAGTCATTTGAAAGCAAAGTTGCCTTGAAAGACCAAGAGGCAGGAGTCTATTAGACCCTTTGTTAAGTGGAAATACATAAGCAAATTGAAAGTGAGTGCTTGAGACAATAAAGCAATTATAATTTTATAATTTCTGAAAAAAGGACTGTCAACAGGGAATATAGGATTTTCAAATGTGTGTTCACACATACATTTTCCTTTCAGTTGCCTCAAGTAAAATTGTTTGCACTCATTATATTTAGTCCAATCTTTGCTAACAAAAACCTCAACAATGTAAAAATATTAATTTACAAATAAGGAATAATTTACTGATTTTTCAACTCTTATATTCTATACAATTTTGAAACGATCAAAGCCAGGGTAGCTAACTGCTCTCTAGAAATTCACCATTTTGTTTTGTGTGTGCCCTGAAGAAACTCAGTTATTTTTAAGGGATAGAGGGTGTAATTCATCTTCTAAACCCTTTCTCACTAGTCTTTGTCTTCAAACTTTTTGACCCATTTAATTGAAGAAATGGGAGGCTGCATAGCCCAATAGCTTGAAATATAAGTCTGGGAAATACCAGCTCTAGGTGCATTAAAATTTTTTAGTCTATATACTTATAACCTATACATTTTGATCATGAAATACCAGGTTTCTAGTGACTAAGAGGCACCAGAACCTGCAGATATTAGTGACAGTAGGAACAGCTAAGGTGTATTCAGTATCTTCTGCTCCATGGCCAAAAGATATTTTTCAGTACCTTAATTTTTATTGCCAAGTGCAAAATGCCATGCCATGTCCTGTATTATAATGTAATGATTTGTCAATTCAGCATTCACCTGTGAGGTGTCTTTTCCGGCCTCTAGAATTTATAATCTCAGCATTTTCTGGTTTTGCTCCATTTTGTTTAATTTTTAAAAATTACATTTTTTATGAATTGTATCACACCTGAATATTAATAATATGAATTATTCTAACAGCTGCTAGATTTCAGCTCATTTTAGAGAGTATTGTTGATCTCTCTATACATTATTTTGCCTCAAAGTATACATCATATTCAGAATGTACTTGTCCTGATTGGATTGTGGCCAGACTGACAAAACACACAGCAGTCGTGGCAAATTCACCCAGTTCCACTTTATGGAGTGTTAACTGAGAAACATAATTTTGACCTTCTAATGATTAGGCCTTAGGTACTTTTCTCAAACAGCATTATCCAAGGGAGAGGAAGTGATTTCTCTTAACCTATAGGACACACTTAATTGGGAGGACTGTCTAATTGAGACATCTTCCAGATACTCCATTTAAACATAATGATGTATAATGGCAGTAACTGCCATTTAATTAGGAGAGTAATTCTGCTACATCGGAAAGTAACCAAACCATTTGAAGGGTGTTGCTTGTCTATAAAAAGGGTAAATATCCTATACGTTCAGAATTATATTTTTGTATTTTTAAACTCTCAATTCCTGTAATATTGGGGATACTTCCTGATATACCAGCCCCCTTGCTATCCTGAAATTTTAATTAATAAGGACTATTTTTACTTAGAATATTATGTTGGAATATAGAAAGGAAAAGAATGAAAATTATCTAATTTTGATGCAGTGTCAGGAGCTATATTATGTATTTAAACATGACATGTCCTTTGATATTCACAAGATATTTTTACTTATTTTTAAAACGGGGAGACTAAAGCTCAAAGAGAATAAGGAACTTGCTTGATATTACATAACAAACACATGTCCACGTGGATTGCAAGCCTTAACGTATCTGATTCTTTTTTGTAACTAGGATTTCTTTGGGTTTTAACAATTGTTAATGTGATGTTAGCGTGGACCCACATTTTTAAGCACCCATAATGCATAAAGAGGAGTAACAAGTTTGAATGCTATTCCTGTACTTTTTCAGTTATCAGTACCAAGGCTACTTAATGAATTATTTGTAGAAACAGTTCACATTTTTCTACATTCAACTCAATTCTAGTAGGTGAAAATGAAATTAGAAAAATATAAAAATTAGGTTGAGAATTATCTGCTGCCAATATTACAAGTGTATTTTCTAAGAAAGATAGGATAGACTCAAAAATACTATTTACCTAAGATTTGAAGACATAATCCTAACCTAGAATATATTTTTAGGCTTACTGATTCCAGAAATCTTTCTCCCAGCCTAGCTTTCTAGATATGACATGATACCCTAGGTTCTTACAGGCTAATGGAGGTCTTTACATTAACTTCCAAAGAACACACACACACACGCACACGCACATGCACACACACCACTCTACACTCCATTATCCCAAAGCAATAGCTGTTATTAGACATTAGTGATTTTTCCATCTACCAGAATTAAGGTTTAAAAACTAGAGGCGATTTTCCAAATTGAGCCTCCAAATAAATCTATGTAAGGGGGATAAAAAATCAGTTCGTCTATCTGCATTGATCAAATTTTCCTGTAAAATGCTTAGTCCTACCTTTCGCTCTACCTGTATATACATATCTATAATAAAGCCAATAACAATAATTCTTAGTACATCTATAAAAATGTAAAACTGTGAACATAGTTTACTGTAAATTTAAACTGAAAAATTGACACAAATTGGCTTTAATTATTATATTTATCTATTATCCCAATTCATAAGTAATGGATTACTTTAGTTAGCTTCTCATTATCCAAGTGATCATTTCTTCTGATACTTTAAGTTAAAAAATATGAACTAAACCCCAGATTTTGCTATAGTTGTAAGACTTAAATAATAGGAAGCAAAATTTTATGTAATACTCAATACAGTTTTTTAAATTTAAGTATTGTTGTTATACAATATTATATTACTTATATCAGTTTCTGGTGTACAGTGTAGTGACTCCACATTTTTATACCTTATAATGTGATCACTCCACTAATTCTAGCAATGATATGAACATAAATGTCAGAGTCATGCTTGTGCTTGTTTGTTTGTTTGTTTTTTTATATAGTGGGAAGATTTTAAATACAGTATAAATTATCATTACAGTGATATAATATTAAATCTCTTTATCAAGATAGCGAACATTTATAAAGAAAACACTAAAATTTCTAATTAGTTTCCTCTAGTTCTTGCCTGGCTTAGTTTTCAATTGAATATATTTGACATATAACATTATGTAAATTTAAGAAGTGTTAGTTTGATATACTTATATATTGTAATATGACTGCCAATATAGCAATATTTAGCACCTCTATCACATTATGTAAGAACCCTTTCTTTATATTGGTTGGAATAATTGAGTTTTAGTGTCCTAGGTATATCTAAGGCATATTTAGAACTTAAGCAAATAAAGATTCTTAGAAGAAAACATTTATCTGAGCAATTTGACTTTTAAAATAAATGTTACCTGAAAACAATATTGTGTGTGTGTGTGTGTGTGTGTGTGTGAGAGAGAGAAACAGAAACACCTATATTAATTTCAGTAAATTAAAATATATGGTAGGTAACTTTCTGAATTAAATACTTCAGCATTAGTCAAAAGAACAATTGATTAACTCTATCTGGTGTGTCAATATTGTCACAATACTATGCAGTATTTATTCAAAAACATATTTTGCATGTGTTACATGCCCACCGCTGTGTAAGAAAATGGGTATAAACAAAAACTTGTTTTTACTGAGTTGTGGGGTCAAGAAAGACAACAGGATGGCAAATTAGGGTCATTTTTTTACTTGAAAGAATGACTACCAAACTGGATCTTCATACATAGATATTTGGCAACCATTTTCTCCAAATTTATCAAATGAGCTGCTGAACAACTGAATATCTTTGTTGCTAATGACAGAACTTAATCTTTCAAATAAAAATTTCAAATTTGGGGAAACTTGTATTAACCACCTTGACTTTGACAGCTTCCTCCTAAAGTTAAGATATTTTATCAGGGATATCCAATCTTTTGGTTCCCCTGGGCCACACTGGAAAAATTGTCTTGGGCCACATAGAAAATATACTAACACTAATAATCACAGATGAACTAAGAAATAAAAAATCGTATTTTAAGAAAGTTTATAAATTTGTGTTGGGTCACATTTAAAGGTGTCCTGGGCCACATGTGACCTGAGGGCCATGGGTTGAACAAGCTTGTTAGATGATCTTTGTGACATCGTATTAATGAATGTGGGTTTTTTATGTTGTATAATAAAATGGGTCAACATTTGGAAGTTCTGTATACCTACATGAGCTGATTGGTTGTGAGGTCTGGCCATTACTACGGTGGAGAAACTGTTGTGCAGGGGCTGACCCTACAGAGAAGGACTCACTTTAGCAAGGCTCTGGGGCCTGCTGAGTCTGCCCTCAATTTAGTGTGTCCTTTGTCTAGGTGGTTGATGATGCTCTAGTGTGGTGTGAAGCTGGCCACTGGGTTTGCTGGGTCTGGGCCCTTTTGGGTGGGGGCTCTGATGGAGATCAAGGTCAGTTGCTGCCATGTCCAGATCCTCTTGGCATGGGCTACAAAGTGATCTGCAGATGGTTGCCACTTACGCTGATCTTAGAGGTGCCTGGGAGAGGCGCAGCTATAAACAAGGCCAGCTGCCACCAGTGCTGGGCTTGGGGCTGGTCAGCAAAAGGTATATAGCAGGTAGAGGCCAGATGCTGCTAGTTGGGGGTTTATGAACCTTTGAAAGATTTTCAGAAAGTCTGTAGCGTGATCCAAGACAGGCCTTTTGTATAGAAATGCCACATTAGCGGCCTAGGCAGGCCTAAAAGTTGGATGGGTTCTCAAGAAATCACCAGGTTGATGAAGACTCGCATATGGTGGTGACCTGCATCTGCAGGCTGGGTCTGGAGAGGGCTCAACAAAGGAACAGTGGCTTTTGCCAGCACTTCTGTCTGGGACAAAGCTGCCCCTCCAGCTCTCACCCCAAAGACAGATCATTCAGTTCCTTGTTGTATGTCTCTGGCATCTTTCAAGCTGCTGCTCCAGCGCTGGAGTTCAGAGTGAGTGACTCCATCAGTGAGTCAGTCAGTCCATGTGAGGGACCTTTAAGAGTAGTACCTGGGCCTTCAGCTGCCCTCTGTCTCAGCCGCAATCTCTGCTGGTTTTCATAGCAAGAACTTATGGGAACTTCACAGCATCGGAACCCCAGGCTGGGGAGCCTGGTAGAAAGTTGTGCCTTCTTGCTCCTCAGGGGGGACCTCCACAGCTGAGATAAGCCCTCCTAATTTTTAACTTCCATACATGTGTGTGGGGGACCAACCAGTTTTGTACATCGAGCCCTCCTAATAGTCACAACGTGGCTTCTTCTATGTGTCATTAGTTGTGGGACTTCTGTTCGGGTGTTTCTCAGTGATGCTTGTTCTGTAGTTTACTTGTAATCTGATGTGTTCTTGGAGGATTTGAGCACAGTGTTTACCTACTTCACCATCTTTACTGAAAGCCAATCCTAGCTATTTTTTCTTAAAGCAGACATCAAGAGAACTACAAAACTATAACACCATGTCAATTACTTCATTGTATTTTTTAGTCTTAGGAATAATAGTTATCTTTAGAAAAATATGTTCTAAGTTTTTATTTCTCATAAACATCAGGAAGCCGGGATGGCTCAGAGAGTTAAGAGCTCACTTTGCAGCCCTGGAAACCAAGAATCAAACCCCAGCTCTGGCCCATGTGGACCCATATGCTGAACTGGGGTGTGCTTCCCTTGCAGGAAGCCCCCAGCCCAGTCCTGCCCTTCACAGCCCCTGCCCACCTATGTGAACAAAACCATGTTGAAAACTGATGACATACAACTATGGAGACTGCTCTGGGACCTCCCCTTTCTCTCTCTCTCTGTCTCTGTCAGAAACAATAAAATAAATATTTTTAAATAAATAAATAAAATAGATACCAATACATATAACCCAGATAAGCAAAAACTCTTTGAGGTACAGTACTCAATAATTTCTAAGGGTGTGAAGGACTTCCTGGTTCTCAAGAAATTCTCTCTATCTGAAGGGCATACAGGGAGTTTCACTTTCCACTGGGGAATTCTAGAAAAGAAAAAAGATTGGAAATCAACGAAGGTCATTCATAAGATAGTTGCCTCTTGAATTGTTAAAATTCTGTCATAGTTATTTTCAAACTGCAACATCTCAGGGCACAAAGGTGGCTGAGTTTGAATCTTTTGTAATAGCTTGCATTGTTCCGAGGAGAAAAGCAAAATGGCCATTTTATGAGTTGCTGGGGTAGAGTAAGAGCAAATGCTAATAGTGGAGACTGGGAAAAAGGAGTGAGGCCTAAAAGAAAGAAAAGAAAATCTTCTATTGATCCAGTTTACACCTCAAAAAACACTGACAATAAAACTGAAGTGAGAGGTGAACTCAAAAGATAATGAAGAGTAAATAAATTTCATTTTTTTAAGATTTATTTTATTGTTCTTTTTTTGGGCAGAGACAGAGACAGAGAGAGACAGAGAGATGGGGAAGGTACAGAGCAGTCTCCATAGTTGTACGTCATAAGTTTTCAACATGGTTTTGTTTCACACAGGTGGGCAGGGGTGGCACAGGTTGGGAACTGAGATGGCGGCCTCCCACAGGGGAGGCACACCCCCTCAAGCCAGGGGCCAAACTGGGTGTCAAGAATGAGCTAAGGAACTCCTGATTGGGAAGCACACCCCAGTTCAGCGTATGGGTCCACACAGGCTGGGGCCAGGATCCAATCCTTGGTTCCTGGGACTGCAAAGCGAGCGCTCAACCTGCTAAGCCATCCCAGCTTCCCCAATAAACTCCATTTGAAGGAGTAAAATGGTTGCTCTGGAATTTGGCTTAATATGAGTATATCATGTAAGTTTATTCATAGCGCAAACAATCTATAACATTAATATTGAGCTATAGATTTCTGCCTTCACTTGACTCTCATGGTTTCTAGCTATAAATTACCAACAAGAAAGTCTTTGGTGTTCTGTGATTAAAACAAAACAACAAGAGTACCAGAAGCCATCTGTTTGAGTCAACATATTTTACAGATGAAGAAACCAAAATCTTGAGTGCTGAAATGATTTGCCCACATCATGGCAGAGCTAACATTAGATTTTGGGTTTTCTGACTCTTGAGTCTGCAGTTTTTATGAATTTAAAGAATAATGACACCTTAAAATTTTTAGCCCAGGGAGACCAAAAGAGCCGTTTCATTCAAAATCACCTGAGTAATCTTGACCAATGTAAATATTCTGCAATCTAGATTTGAATTTGCTGGGTATGTCAAAGCTATATTAACCAGAACACACTGGCATTTTCATATGACATGTTTTAAAGAGGAATGTCAAGTTCTGTCTGCATGTGCAGCCTAAATCCTGTTTCATTAATTCCATCTGCAGCCACTTTTGCTTTTTCTTTATAGTGTAAGCCATTTTCCTCCACTTACTTATGATGTGGCAGTACTATCTCTCAAATATTATTATGCTAGTTCATTTCCATGCTCCAGTTAATAGGCCACAATAATAGTACAATATGTGATCCAGAAAACACTTGATTTTTTCCACATTAAAAGAAAAGGGTGTGGATAATTAAAAAATGGTGACTAATCCAAAAGACATTTATATTTGTAATGTGCTTTGTGCTAACATTAAACATGGACAAAATTATGTTTTGAAAATTCTCTTCAAACAAATGAAGTCACTCTTGTAACATCTCCCTTTTTGTTGTTTTTGAAGCTTAATTATCCATACTCTATCTTCTATTCTCCCTTTGTTGTACTTGATGATAGTTATGTTTAAAACCTTTGGGAAGCCAGGATGGCTCAATGGGTTAAGCGCTCACTTTGCAGCCTCAGGGACCGAGGATCGAATCCCGGCCCCGGCCTGTGTGGACCCATATGCTGAACTGGGGAGTGCCCCCAGTTCATTTCTCACCGGGATAAAGACCCTGGCCCAGTTCTTGCCCTGTGCAGCCCCGCGCCCACCTGTGGAATGAAACTATGTGGAAAAACAAATGATGTGCAACTATGGAGACTGTTCTGGGCCCTCCCTCTTCTCTCTGTCTCTGTCAAAAACAATAAAAATAAATCTTTAAAAAAATAAAAATAAAACCTTCAAAAAATACTCTTATTTTGTAAATATGAAGAACTTGCTAAGTTATATAGTTAAGGTATAGCAAATATTTAATGCAAATGTAGCGATTTCTTTTTCTTTGCCTTTAGTAGACATCTAATATTGATCATAGTACCCTTGGACCTAAATTCTACTTCAGAATTCTCAACATGGCATTCCCATACAGCTGTGTTGAACTAACACAAGAATTAAACTTTATTTGACTCTGCTGATCAAGTCAGTAACACTATTCCCAATGATGCTCCCTCATTGACCAATAACACATAGTTGGTTAGCTACACAACTGAGTCTAGAATCCGAAACTCCTCATTCCAAATCTGTAATACTTTTTGTAGAATACTTTAGTATGAAAATTGTCACTTCTTTCTATTCACTATGAGTAAATGCATAAACTCATTTAAGATAGTTATATGAGTGTGTATAACGTAACTGTTACATGTTAAAATGACAATAAGACTCAGTTCTAAAAATGTATACTGCAGATGATTATAATTAACCTTTATTATTGTTTATCTTAAACCATTCCTAATTCCCTCATGCTTTATATTTTCAAAGAGCATTAAAGGGGATAATATCTGTTTTTAAATATTTTTTTGTTTTTGTTTTTCAATTACAATTGAGATATAATATTATATTAGTTTCAGGTGTGCAATGTAGTAATTAAACATTTATATAACTTACAAAGAGATCACCAGATAAATCTAGTACCCATCTGGCACTATACATAGCTATTACCATATCAATGACTGTATTCCCTATGATAGAATTTGCAACCCCATGACTATTTTATAACTACCAATCTGTACTTAGTTACTTTGCCTTTTCCACTCATCACCCCAATTCCCCTTCCAGCTGACAATCATCAAAATGTTCTCTGTATCTATGAGAGTATTTCTGCTTTGTTTGTTTATTTATTGTGTTTTTTAGGTTCCAAATATAAATGAAATCTGTGGTATTTGTCTTTCTCTGTCTGACTTATTTAACTTAACATAATACCATCTTGGTAATTTATATTCATTGTTGCTGATGGCAAATTTTTATTATTCTATGGCTAAGTAATATTTCATACACACACACACACACACACACACACACACATATATACCACTTCTTTATCCATTCACATATTGAGGAACATTTAGGTTGCTTCTGTATCTTGGCTATTGTTAATAATGCTGCAATTCACATATAGATGCATATGTCTTTTCAAATTAGTGTTTTGGATTTCTTCAGATAAATACCCAGAGGTGGAATTACTTTTTATTTCTTGTTATAGCATTTCTTTCAAAGCCCATTTTGTCTGGTGTAAGTATTGCTACCCTGGATTTTTTTTTTTTCTTTTTCATTTCCATTTTCAGGAGATACATTTTGCATCCCTTTATCTTCAGTCTAGGTATGTCTTTTTGATCTGAAGTGGGCCTCTTGTAGACAGCACATGATGACTGTCTGGGAAAAATACAGCCATTGTCAATGTAACCTGAACAGTTACGTGGCTGGGTGCTTTCTGGATGGCCTTCACATTTAAGTGTCTTGTTTTCTCATCCATTCAGCCACCCTGTCTTTTGATTGGATCATTTAATCCATTTACATTGAAAGTAATTGTTGATACATATATAGTTATTGCCATTATATTATTCATGTTATTGATCTTTTTCTTTTTCTCCTTCTCCTTCTTTTTCTCCTTCTCCTTCTTTTTCTCCTCCTCTTCTCCTTTTTCTCTTTCTCCTCTCCTTCCAGAAGTCCCTTCAGCATTTCTTATAAAATTGGTTTAGAGGTGATGAACTTTTTTTAGCTTTTTCTTGTCTGGAAAACTCTTTATTGGTTCTTCCATGCTAAATGATGGCATCTCTAAGTAGGTTAATCTTGATGGTAGGTGTTTGCTTATCATCCCTTTGAATATTTTGTGCCAATCCCTCTGGCCTGCAAAATTTCTGATAAGAAATCAGCTGACAGTTTTACAGGAGCTCTTTTGTGGGTAACTAAGTGCTTTTCTCTTGATGCTTTTAAGATTCTCACTTTGTCTTTAACTTTTGGCATTTTAATTATGATATATTGATGTCTCTTGATGTGGGCTTCAGGGCTCATTTTGTTTGGAGCTCTCTGCCACTCCTGGGCTTGTGTGCCTATTTCCTTCTCCAGGTTAGGGAAGTTTCTATCATTATTTCTTTAAACACGTTTTCAATTCCTTGTGCTCTCTCTTCTTGTTGGACCCTTCTGATGTAAATAATGGTACACTTGATGGTGTCCCAGAAAACTCTTAAACTATCCTCATACTTTAAAAAAATGTTGTTGTTTTTGGTATTCTGATTGGGTGTTTTCTGCTACCTTATCTTCCAAATCACTGATTTGATCCTCTACTTTATCTAATAATCTACTGCTGATTCTCTTAAATGTATTCATTCCAGTTATTTTATTCTTCATTGGCTACTTCTTTTTTATGATTTCAATCTTCATTTCCATGGTTTCTATCTCTTTGCTGAAGTCCTCCCTAAGATCATTGAGCACCCTTATAACCAATGTTTGAGCTCTGCATCTGGTAGATTGCTTGTCTCCATTTTGTTTGGTACTTTTTCTGGGGCTTTGTTCTTTTCTTTCTTTTGGGTAATATATTATTGTCTTCTCTTTCAGCTGCCACCTTTGTTTGTTTGTGTATTAGGTAGAGCTGCTAAATCTTCTGGTCTTACTTGAGTGACCTTATGTAGTAGGTGTCCTGTGGGGCCCAGTGACTCAGCCTTCCTGGTCACCTGAGTGAGGTGCTGCAATATGTTTCTTGCATGGGTTGTGTGTACCCTTCTGTTGTAGTTGAGCCTTGGTTGCTGTTTGCATGTCAGTGGAAGGGACTGACCCTTATGCTAACTGGTGGTGAGAACTTTCATGATTACAGTGGAGGAGCTTTTGCGCTGGAAGTGACCAAGGAACCGTAGAGAGCGAGATTCTCTTTAGTGAGGCTCTGGTGTCTGCCAAATCTGCTGTTTGGGTGTGTGGTTTGTGGATGGGTGATGCTCTGGTGTGGCCTCAAACTGGACAAACAGTGTACTGGTTCTGGCACCTTTTGGGAGGGGCTCTGGTACAGTCCAAGAGTGGCTGCTGCCTTGCCCTTCCCAGGGCCCCTTGGAAGTAATCTGCAGACAGTTGCCACTTGGGATGGGCTTGAAGGTGCCTGGGTGAGGCTAAACTATGAACCAAGGACGGCTGCTGCTAGTCCTGGGCTTTGGACTGCTTGGCAAAAAGTATGAGGCACACAGAAGCCAGATGCTGCTTGTTTGAAGTTATGAACCTTTTAGAGATTTTAGGAGATTATGAACCATTGTAGGTAATTTGTATGGAAAAGCCACTTTAGTGGCTGGTAGGCTCAAAATTTGGATGGGGGGGGGGGGTCTCAGGGAATTCCAGGGCAGGGCCAAGGGTGTTAGCCAGGTTGATAGAGACTCAGACATGTAACTACCTGAGTCTGCATGCTCGGTGGTGGGATGGCTCAACAAAGGAACAATGGTTTCTGCCAGCTCATTTTTTCTGGGAGAAAGCAGACATTCCAGCTCTCACCCTGAAGGCAGATAATTTAGTTCCTCCCCTTTTGTCTCTGGAACCTTTCAAGCTGCTGCCCCAATGTTGCAGCTCAGATCAAGTTAGTCTAGCAGCAAGAAATTCTGCATATAAGGTGGACCAACAACTAAGTTCGTGAACTTGTCCTAGAAAAAGTGCTACATTACCTCATTGCTTAATATCACTATGGTCACCTTTTGCTTGGGAAGCTACGCACTAGTGGTCAGGATAGCTCAACAGGTTGAGCACTTGCCTTCCAACTGGGAGGTCCCAGCCTATGCAAACCCATATGCTGAACTGTGGTATGCAACTGGTAACCATCAGGATGGTGGCAAATGTTCTCACCTCCCATGAAGTAGGCCCCTAGTTCAGTTACGCCCCATGTGACCCCACATCCATCTGTGTGAAATGGAACTATGTCAAAAACTAACAATGTACAACTCTGCAGACTGCTCTGGGCCCTTCTCCCTTCTTTCTGTGTCTCTCTCTCTCTTTTACCTTCTCTCAAACAATAAAATAAATCCTTAAAAACAAAACAACAAAAAAGAAAGACTCTCCCAATAGGCATTAGGAGGCCATGTTGCAAAGAAAAACTAAGGACTTTTGAGGGTACCTTGTCCAAATTCACAATGTGTGTAAAGAATAGTTGTGTGGGGAAGCCAGGATGGCTCAGTGGGTTAAGTGCTTGCTTTGCAGCCCTAGGTTCTGAGGGTCAAATCCTGGTCCCAGCCTTTGAGGATCCATATGCTGAACTGGGGTGTGGCCCCTAGTTTGGTTCTTGTCAAAGTGAGCTTTCCATTTGTGGAGGCCCCCAGCTCATGGGGGGAGGTCTCCCATGCAGGAGGTCCCTGCCTGGTTCCTGTACTGCACAGACTTGGCTCACCTGTGTGAAATGAAACTATGTCAAAAACTGATGACGTGTAAATATGGAAACTGCTCTGGGCTCTCCCGGTTTTCTCTGTCTCTCTCTGTCTCTGTCTTCTCTCTCATTCTGTCACAAACAATAAAATAAATATTTTTTTAAAAAATAGCTGTGATTTGTACTCCACAGACCACAATTTTTCTACCATCTCATTCTACCAAGCACACTAACTGATATAACCTGTAAACTTCTACATGTCCTTATGATGATTTTGTTGCACATGTTATTTGTCACCAAGGTACTTAATTCCACTATTCAACATCCAGTAAGGCAGGCTAATTTCAGATGTCTTCTACATGATGAAGACTTCCTCTTTAGTGTAGGAACTGGGTGTGCTACGATGTCCCTATAAGAATCCTGTTTACTGGTCAGGGTATGATACTGACATACATTTTGAATGCTCTAATAATTCTGTTTGTGATAGGTCCAAACTCCCGGATAAAAGAAAAGAAAGGCACTGCCTAGCTTCTAGGCTATCAGCTTACTTCCCAGTGTCTTATCAGAGTTTAGTGATTAAATGTGTAGATCTGAAGTCAGGCAGAGTGGGGTTCCAGGCTCAGATATTCCATTTATCAGTCACATGACCTTGAACCAGTTTTATAACCTCTGTGATCACTAGTTTCTGTAGTGAATATAAAAGATTGAAAATTAATAATTAATAAAAAATGTTTATATATGAATGATGATATTTATGGGCCTCTGGCACAGAATTGGCTCAAAGGAAATAGACTCCATCCTCTGAAACTCTAACATGTTATCTTTCAAACTCCCTACTTTGTATTTCTCTAAAAAAGTTTTCCTTGCCTATCTTTTATAATAATATCTGAAGATGATGTTTTAAGACTTTAATGTTTTAAGTCTTTTTAATAGTTACTCTGAAATTTTCATCAGTTAGAAAATTAAATGGGTTTTTAAAATTACTCCTGCTAAGAACATTTTAGAGAACTCTGTGAGTATGCTGCAAATCTGTGTTACGACATCAGAGCTAAACAGAAACTGCTGTCCAAACTGACTATACAATGATAAAACAAACAAAAAAGGACAAGACACAAAGCGATGTCAAAAATTGACAGTTGGCAAGGTGTTAGCATTTAAACAGTATCCACCCAATGAAATATTTTATTAAAAACATTTAAACAATAAATTCTGTCATCTTGAGAAGATATTTCTAGAGTTTCCTGTTTCCTCCACATTGTAGGACTTTGTGTTCTTCAGTGTAGGAGGAAAGAGTCAAACAGGAATTTGGGTTTTAATGTTAAGCACATCTAAACACAAACCAAATTTTTAAAAAGTAACAAGAAAAATTATTGGAACTCTTAATCTAACTAGGTATTTAATATTCATGAAATTTATACTTTATAAATGCCCCTTTACACTTATACTTTATAAGTGTACAAAATAATTTATACAATCATCTAAAATATTTTGATATATCAACTCAAAATTTGATGATCATAGCAAAAGAATTTTATATAGACCATAATTTACAGTGCTATAAAAATAACTTATGCAAAGTAAAACAGTTGGAATAACAAAAAAATTATGAAAAATACCCATAATCATAACCATATTTGAGCTTTTTTCTAAGAATACTTTAGAAATTCACAGTCAATATTACATATACTAAGATGAAAGAGAACTAGACTTATTGTGGTGATCATTTTACATTGTATACAAACATTGAATCATTATGTTGTACACCTGAAACTAATATAATATTATATGTCAATTATACCTCAACTAAAAAAAGATTACACATACTACCAGTTTTGCATCTTTCTTTTTTCACTTATTATATCACAACTATGTTCAATATTGTTAAAATTATTTCTAAAAATTATTTCTAAAATTCTGATATACGAAAACTGCCACATTCATTTATTCTAACATAGGATAATAATAATAATTCTATTTTTGATATTATAATTGATTCTATTAATGATAATTCTATTCTTTTTTGTTTGTTTTTGTTTTTTTGTTTTTTTGTTTTTTTATCTTTTCACATTTATAGAGAGAAATTATCTTTTTGTCTTCAGTGCATATTTATTTCTATTTTACTTTTTGACAGATAGAGAGAGAGACAGAGACAGAGACAGCTAGAGAACCGAACTGTGGGAACTCCCCAGTTCAGCACGTGGGTCCTGCCTGGGCCGGAGCCGGGATTCGATCCTCGGTCCTCATGGCC
>PVKE010012286.1:0-15376 GCA_004027555.1 Craseonycteris thonglongyai | reverse complement strand
TACCCGCTGAGCCGTCCCGGCTTTCCCCAATAATTCTATTCTTGATGTTATAGTTAATTCCATTCCAAGTACATTTATACATAAATTATTTTTCACATTTCCTGAAGAAAAACTCTAGGAACTATCATTATTGACCCAAAAGGGAATGAGTGAACATCACTGACATGTCCTTCAATATTATTTAGCAATCAGGATAGCTTTGCTAATCTGGAACACAGAAATAGGAACTTTTAAAAATGTGCATTTCTTTATTTCAAATGGGGTTGAATTTTTTTCAATACTAGTTATAGTTATTTTATCAACAATTCATCACTTATGACATTGATTCCCTTTTCTTTTCCATGTATATGCTCATTTAAAAATACTTATATACATAGAGTAAGAAACTAGCAATGTATTTGTATGACTCTCTACTTAGAAGTTCTGCTATTCAAGTCAAGAGTATGTTTAGATTTTTTTCATCTCTCCCAAATCACCTTGCTTCAATGGCTATATTTTGTTATTAATTGTTCATTAAATTATTTTTATAAATTCACATATATCTACTAGTTAATCTATAAGAAAACAGAAAATGTTTTAAGACTCTCAAGTCTATGTCATATTTGTTGAAGATATCTCTCAATTTTTGTTTCCTGATCTCATTTAAGATTTTTATATTTCAGACATAGACATTTTCATGCACTTATGTTTGCTATTTAGTATGTATGTGTAAGATTACTTCCATTCATTTTAGCAATTCCATTCATCTCATTCCTTAGATATCCAGTAGATATTCATATTCCCTTTCTTCTTTTCAGCATTTAATTATTTTCTTAATTTGAAATGTATTTTTTGGCTATGGTACAAGGTAAAAAAGTCATTTTTTTTCAAATATTTGTTTATTTTCTTGATAATATATTTTGCTTAATCCATCATACATAAGTTTTTAATTTTATCTTTATAGTATATTAAATTCTTATATCCATATCTAGATATAGGTCAATATGTGTAGACAAAAATATATTTTCATTATAATTTTCCATTCCACTGATCTATTTTTATTTGCCCAAAATCATACTGCTTTAATAAAATAATTCTAGCTTTAAGGTATGTCTTAATGCCCATTATTTTGCCCCATTTTAACAAAAATTTCTTAGGTATTTTTACTGTTTATTTTCAAATGAATATTAAAAGTATTTTACCAAATATCCTATTAATATTATAAATGGATATATGTGAAGCTTCTTAAATTTTTCATAGGCTGTGCATCTTTATAACATTATTTTTATCATCACAGAAAATGGCTTGTTAATCTATTCATTTAAGTGTCTTAAGTCACTCAAATAATAATAATTACCATTTATTCATTAACTAATATACCCTATTAACATGTATCATTGCAATTAATGTATTCACAAAAGCTGTACAATTAATACATATCTTTATATATTTATTTCTATTTTAATTCTTCAGAAACTGAGGCTCCAAAAAGTTGAGTGATTTTTTATGATCATTTAGCTAGCAAGTGACAGAGCTAAGACTTTTTATCTTGATATAGTTTTATCTTCTTTCTACATAAACATTCCCTTTGTGTCCTAAAATTTCTTATATAGTTTATGCTAGCATTTAAAATTTTTATTGCTTTTATGTAAGATTTTTGGCATTAATTAATCATTAATCTTCAATATGACTTTTTTCTACACTTGATATAAAGTGTGCATTGTTGCCTTTTGTTATGTATTCTCATGGAAAGGACATAATATATGATTATACCATAACTTATTTCCTTATAATTGAAAATTGGGGTATCTGTGTTATTTCCTTGTTTCCTAAAACAATGATGTATTATATATTCTTGGAGAGAATTCATTGCACTTACACATAATTAATTGTGCAGTATGCATTCCCAGAGATGGAATTGTTGGCCAAATGTATGCTCACTTTAAAGGGATTTTATAGTTATTGCTCTTAAAAAGAATGTAATAATTTACATTTCCAGAAACTCTGAATAAAATTAACTCCGTACATTCATGTAAAAAAATTAACAAAGCTAATAATATTTAGTTTCTAGTTTTCAAGATACTCTGTACATTTAGCTCAGTAGCTATACTTTTTTTTTTTTTTGCTTAAATTTGATGCCAATTTGTTGCTGTTGTTTTTTAATGGTTATTCAAGTTTGCAATATACACCTTTAACTTATTGTGGTTCATCAATATACCACATCATATAAAAGGTAAAAACTTTACACCTCCATGCCTCTATTTCCCCCTCCAATTGTAAAATCATATTGTTGATTGAATTTTGTTGTCTTCCTTAAAAGAATGTTGAACTTTGTGGGGTTTTTTTGGCAGCTGTAACTTTCAGATCAGCTTGATTATTTCAAATTTTAGTTAAAGTTATAATAGGGCAGGTCAAAAGTACCTTTTACTCTACATCGAGGTTAGCCTTACTATTAAGGCAGTATAGTTTATTTATTTTATTTTTTAGTAACTTTTTATTTTTAAAGTCCCATTGACATACAATATTTTATTAATTTTAGGTGTACTGCACAGAGATTAGACATCCATATAACTTATGAAGTGATTGCCCTGATAAATCTACTACCACCTGACATGATACATAGCCATCACAATATAATTGATTATATTCCTAATGCTATACTCTACATCCCCATGACTATTTTGTAACTACCAGTTTGTATTTCTTAATTCCTTCCTCCTTTTCACTCACACTCAAAGCCCCTCCCAGTTGGCAACCATCAAAATGTTTCCTGTACCTATGAGTTTGTTTCTGTCTTGTTTGTTCACTTATTTTACTTTAGATTCCACATATAAGTAAAATCATATAATATTTGTCTTTCTCTGACTTACTCCATTCATCACAATATCCTCACGGTCCATCCATGTTGTGGCAGATGGCAAGATTTCATTCTCTTAATGGTTGAGTAATAGTCCATTTTATATCCATGCATCCATTGATGGATACCCAGGTTACCTCCGTATCTTGCTTATTGTAAATGATGCTTCAATTAACATATGTATGCACATGTTCCTTCAATGTAGTACTTTGTGATTCTTTGGATAAATACCCACAGGTGGGATTACTGGGTCCTTTGTCTCTTGTTACAGTCTTTGTTTTAGTTTCTTTCTTTTGGTGGTGGGGGGGGGGCGGTGTCTGGTAAGTTTTGCTACCACAGCTTATTATTTTTTTAATTTTCATTTCCCAAAACTATATATTTTCAATCCCTTTACTTTCAGTTTGTGTGTCTTTTGATCTGAACTGAGTCTCTTGTAGGCAGCATACGTAAAGATTTGTTTTCATATCCATTCAGCCACCCTATGTCTTTTGATTGGTGCATTTAATTCAATTACATTTAAAGTAATTGTTGATAAATATGTGATTACTGCCATTTTATTATTCATGTTTTTTACGTCTTTTTCTTCATTTTTGGTCCTTTTTCTTCTTCCTCTTAAAAAAAAAAAGAAAAGAATAAAAAAGAAAAAACTTTAACATTTCTTGAGATACTGATTTGGTGTTGAAAACTTCCCTCAACTTTTTCCTATCTGGGAAGCTCTGACCTTCAAATCTAAATGACAGCTTTGCTGGGTAGAGGAATGTTTGTTGTAGGTCCTTTCTTTTTATCAATTTTAATATTTCATGCCAATCTCTTCTGGCCTACAAAGTTCCTGTTGAGAAATAAGCTGATAGTTTTTAATGGGAGCTCCCTTGTAGATAAGTAATTACTTTTCTCTTGATGCTTTTAAGATTCTCTCTTTGTCTTTAACCTTTGGCATTTTACTTGTGATGTGTCTTGGTGTGGGCCTCTGGGTTATTTTGTTTGGGGCTCTCTGCCCTTCCTAGGTTTGTATGTCTATTTCCTTCTCCAGGTTAGGGAAGTTTTCCATCATTATTTCTTAAAATGGGATTTCAATTCTTTCCTCTCTCTTTTCTGCTTCTTGTGCCCCTATAATGTGAATGTTGGTACATTTGATGTTGTCCCAGAGGCCCCTTAAACTACTCTCATTTTTTTTGGATATTTTATTTTTGTTTTTTTGCTATTCTGATTGGAGTTTTCTGCTAGGTTATCTTCCAAATAGCTGATTAAGCTTATGTTTTATGTGATCTACTGCTGATTTGGTCTAATTTAGTTATCATTTCAGTTGTATTTTTCATTCTGACTGGTTTTATTTTATGTTTTCAACCTCCAGTTTTATGTTTCTTGTCTCTTTTTGAAGTTCTTATTGAGATTATTGAGCAACCTTATAGCCAAAGTTTTCCATTCTGCATCTGGTAGATTGCTTATCTCCATTTGTTAGTTATTTTTCTGGAGTTCTGTTCTGTCTTTTTGTTTGTTTTGTTTTGTTGTTGTTGTTGTTGTTGTTTTGTTTGTTTTGGTTTTTTCTTTGAGACATGTTTTTGTTTCTCCATTTTGGCTGCCTCCCTGTGTTTGCTTCTATGTATTAGGTAGCGCTACTATATCTCCAGAATTAATAGTATGGCTTTATGTAGTAGGTGTCCTGTGGGGCCCTAGTGGTACAATCTGGTGTGGTCTAAAGCTGGCCATTGAGTATGCTGATTCTGGGGCCTCTTAGGAGATACTCTGGTACAGGGAAAAGTCAGCTGCTGCCTGTGTCCTGTCTGGGGTTACGTGGTATAAGCTACAAAGTAATCTTCAGATAATTGCCACTCGTGCTGGGCTTGAAGGTGCCTGGGAGAGCCTAAGTTGTGAACAGAGGACAGCCGCCACTAACACTGGGCATTGGGATGCTTGGAAAATGGTATGGGGCATGTCATAGGCAGATGCTACGTATTTGGGATTGTGAACCTTTGAGAGATTTTAGGAGAGTCCACAGTATGAACTGTGACAGACCATTTGCATAAAAAAGCAACTTTAGCGGCTTGTGTGAACCTGAAAATTGGGAGGAGTGGGTTCTCAGGAAATACAAAGGTGGGGCCAAAGTTGTTAGCCAGGTTGATAGACTCAGATATGCACCTACCTGTGTCTACATGCTGGGTGGTGGCATGGCTCAACAAAGAAACAATGGTTCTGCCAGCATTTATATCTAGGAGAAAGCTGCCCCTCCAGCTCTAGCCCTTAAGCCAGAAAATTCAGTTCCTCCTGGTATGTCCCTGGAACCTTTTGAGCTGCTGGCCATGTGCTGTAACTCAGAATGATTGAGTCCATTAATGAGTAAGTTTATGTTGGGCCCTTTAAGAAGAAAGCCTGAAACTCCAGCTGCCTTTCATCTCACTCAACCACAATCTCCACTAGTTTTTACAGCTAGGGATTATGGGGACTTCTTTCTCCAAGAGATCTCTCGTCTGTGCAGCCTAGTGTAGGGCTGGGACCCTTTGCTCCTCAGGCTACACTCTATAGCCAAGATATCCCTCATAATCTATAAAAACCACATGTGAGTGTGGGGTCAGCCTGTCGTGGGTCTCTATCCCTCTTTTTAGTCCATGTGATTATCTGTATATCCTTAGTTACAGGACTTCTGTTCAGCTAGACTTTGGTCAGTTCTCAGTGATGGTTGTTCTATAGCTTAGTTGTAATCCTGAGGTGGTCATGGGAGGAGGCAAGCATAACACTTACCTATTCTGTCATCTTGATCCGGAACCCCAGGCAGTCTATTTTAATGTTTAGTACTGAATACCCCAAGTTTTCCATAATGTCTCAAGCTTTAGAATTCAAATATCTGCCATTCCCATTTGTACTCTAGTAACTATTCACCTTACAGATCCCTAGTAGTTCTTAGCCTGACTTCATGAAGTTTCATCCTATACTTGTATAGTTTAGTAATCAGTCACAGACTCCCAATACCCCTATACAGACTTCTATGTTCCTTTTCTGTTTAGCTCCCTCCTCTCTGGTATTTTGTACTTCTAGTTACCTCAGCTTCCAGAACAACGCTACTTTAGAAAATGTCTACTTAATGCAAAAGAAAGTAGTGAAGGAACAATAGAAAAATAAAGAGACATGAAACATGTAGAAACAAAAAGTAAATTGGCAGGTGTAAATCAAACTATATCAATAATAATATTAAGTATGAATTAATTAAATAACCCAAACAAAATGCAGAAATTATCAGACTGGATTTTTAAAAATTTAAAATTCAACTATATATATGATACACACAGTAGGTTCAAAGTACAAATAGTGTGAAAGTCAAAGGTTGGGAAAACATATATCATGCACACAGCAATCACAAGAAAGCTGGAGTGACTATAATAATATCAAATAGACTTTAAAACAAAAACTGTTAGTAGAGATAAGAAGGGAAATCTTATAATTATAGGAAAGTAAAACTACCAGAAAAATAAATGAATTATAAACATGTATGCACCTAGTAAGAGTGTATCAAAATACATGGAGTAAAACTTGACAAAAATGAAGAGCAAAACAGAAAATTCAATAATAATAAAGTCTTCAATACCCCACTTTCAATAATGGATAGAACAAAGGCAGAGGAAAGAAATAGAAGAACAAAATTTAAACCAATTAGACCTAACAGATACTGCTAGAATAATTCACCTAACAACAACAGAATATTCATTCTTAAGTTCATATGGAACATTCTTCTGGATAGACCATAATTTAAGACACAGAAAAACCTCAATAAATTTGAAAGGTTAGAAATAATGTAAAGTATATTCTCTGACCACAGTGGAATGAAAATATGTCAATCACAGGGAGATTTAGAAACCTCACATATAGGTAAAAATTAAATAACACACTGTTAATTAACCAATATGGGTCAAAGGAAAAAATCAAAAGGAAAGTTAAAAAAGACTTTGAGAAGAAAATAGATGAATACATACATATCAAAACTTATAGAAAACATCTAAAGCAGTGCCTAGAGAAAAATGTATACCTGTAAATTCCTATATCAAAAAAAAATAAAGAACATAAATTAACAATCTAACCTCCCATTTAAGACACTGGAAAATGATGAGTGGACTAAAAGTAAGCAGAATAAAGGAAATAATCAGATTAGAGTGGAAATTAATGATAGGGTAATAGAAAAATCAATGAAAATTATAAGCTGGTTCTTTGAAAAGAGCAACAAAATTGACAACCTTTAGCTATATTGACCAAGAAAATTTTTTTTAATTTTTTTTTTTTTGACATAGAGACAGACAGACAGAGACAGAGTGAAGGGAATGGGCCCAGAGCAGTCTTCATAGCTGTAAGTCATCAGTTTTTGACATGGTTTTGTTCCACACAGATTGGTAGAGACCACACAGGGCAGGAATTGGGCTGGGGTCCTCCCACATGGGAGGTATACCCTCTCAAACCAGGGTTCAAACTGGGGTATGAGAACTGAACTGAAGGAATACACATGGAAAGTACACCCCAGTTCAGTATATGGGTCCGCATGGGCTGGGGGCGTGATTCATTCCTCAGTCCCCAGGGCTGCAAAGTGAGTACTCAACCCCCTGAGCCATTCCGGCTTCCCCAAAATCTGAAAATAAAATTAAGAAAAATTTTATTTACAGTAGCATTAAAAAGATAAAATGTTTAGAATTAAATTTAACAAAATAAATGCAACAGTTTATTCTGAAAACCATAAAACACTGAAGAAAATTAAAAATATCTACATAAGTGAACAAAAGTTTATGGATTGGAAGACTTAATATTGTTAAGGTGGAAACACTCCCCCAAATTGATGTATAGATGTATAGATTCAGTGTGCTCATATAAGCATCCCAGATAACTTACTTATAGAAATTTACAAGCTGATTCTAAAATTTACATGCAAATTGAAGGGATTTAGAATAGAAAAGTAATCTTATAAAAAAAGATCAAAGTGGTAGGATTCACATTTCTCAATTTAAAAACTTACTACAAAGTAACATTAATGCGTTTGGTGCTGGCATAAGGATAGACACATAGCCCAAACTACTAGATTTTAGAGTTCAGAAACAAATAAACCCATGTGTCAACTGATTTCCGGCAAGGGTTCCAAGACCATTTGATGGGGAAATAATAATTGTTCAACAGATGGGGCAAGTTGATAGCCACAAACAAAACAATGAAGTTGGGTCCTTACCTCACACATATATAAAAATTAACTCAAAATAAATCAAAGACCTAAATGTAAGAACTAAAACTCTAAAAATCTTAGAAGAAAACAGGGATAAATCTACATAGCATGGGATTTGGCAGTTGGTTCTCAGATATAACACTGAAAGCATGAGCAAAAGCAACAAAAAAGATAAATTGGACTTCATCAAAATTAAAAATTTTGTGCTTCAAGGACGCTATCAAGAAAGAAAAAGGTAACTCATGGAATAGGAGAAATTATCTGTAAATCACATATGTGATAAGGGATTTGTATCCACAACATACAAAAAAAAAAAACCCATACAACTCAATAACAGAAAGATGTATATAACCCTATTTAAAAATGGGTAGAGGATCTGAATATACAGCTCTCCAAAAAGATATACTAAAAATGGCTTATAAGCACATGAAAAGATGCATGACATCATTAGCCACCAGGGGAAAGCAAATCAAAACCACAATGAGATACCACTTCATGATCACCAGAAAGGCTAGACTCAAAAATTCAGATAGTAACAAATGTTAGCAATTGCAAATATAGAAAAATTAAAACCTTTATGCACTGCTGGTGGGAATGTAAAATAGTGAGGCCACTTCGAAAAATACTCAGGCAGTTCCTCAAATGGTTGAACATAGAGTTATTATATGAATCAACAATCCCACTCCTAAATATATCCACAAGAGATAAGATTTGTACGTGAATGTTTATAGCAGCATTACTTATGGTAGCTAAAAAGTGAAAAGAATCCAAATTTCCTTCAGCTGATGAATAGATAAACACAATGTGGCATATCCATACAATGGGATATTATCTGGCTGTTAAATGAGTGAAATACTGATACATGCTACAACATTGATGAGCTCTGAAAATATTTGCTAAATATAATAAGCCAGTCACAAAAGACTGCATATTAAATAATTCTATTTAAATGAAATGTCCAGAATAGACAAAATAGAGACAGAACGTAAATTGGTAGTATAAGAATATAGTGATGAAGACATTCTAAAAATAACTATGATAGACCATATCGATATGTGAATATACTAAAAATTGGCTCATTCACTTTAAAAGGGTGAATGTAAGGTATGTGAATTATATCTCAATGAAGTTTTAATGTTGACTGCATATATATATATATATATATATATATATATATATATATATATATGTATTCATGAGATGTGGAGTACAGTGCAGGCAATATCGTCCATGCCATTGTAACAACTACGTAAGGCATCAAATTGGAAATAGGCTTGTTGGGGTTATCACTATATAAGGACCGCAAATGTCTAAGCAGTATGTTCTCTGGTACATGTGAAACTAATAAAAAACAAAAAACTACTTTTCAGCATTTGAGTTGTAGAATTGAACAATATTCAGAAAATACAAAAAAAAAACATGTGGTCCAATATTTTTTCCTTTGAAGCTGTTAATAATACCACTGTTTATGATTCATTTATGTGTAATTCATCAACATGGTTTCTAAGGAGGCATTTGATGACTAAGGGGACTGATAAACCTTTTACTTGGTGAACCTCAGTTGGATGTTTTCTTTTTTCCCTCTGAACCATGATATTTTGCTTGATGACATTAGTTTTAACTTAGTTCTGGAAAGGTTCAGTTTCAGTTCCAGAATCAGATCTTAGGAGTTGCAAGGGAGGCCTATGTTTGGTACAAATGCAGAACATATTATTTCTTCTGATTTCAATGATGAAGCAGATTACGTGTGACATTGATGAGCAAGATAGAAAGTTCAAATGCCTGGAGTGTTTGGCCATATGTAAAATGATCCATGGCACCCAAAACATGCTTTGCACTAGTTCTCTTTCCTGTGGCTGGAGCTTTGGTGGTGGAGTGGGGGAGTATGAAGGGCTGCACGTGGGTACCTCCTAGAAGAGGCAAAAGGGACAGGCACAGTGAGTACATCTGCTGATTTAGTGTCAGCTGATTCCTCTGTTAGGTCCCTTATCTGAGGTATGTCTGTGGGAGAATAATAAAGGCAAACTGTACTGTGGAAAGGGGACAGTGATTTGTGTGCTCAGTGGAAAAGAGAAAAAAGGTGATACAATTTTAAATGTGATGCTTAATTGTAGAAGTGGAGTGAAGTAGAGACATGGAGTCCAGGTATTTAAGAGACACTGGCTGCCTCAGATCTCCACGGCTGATAGCACTGCACATGTACCATGGAACGTCTCTATGCTCCTCCACGGAACCTGTCCTCTGTGCTACTCCAGTCATTTCTTGAAGCACCAAGCATGGCATTACCCTCAAGACATGAAAAATGGGGAAGCCAGGATGGCTCAGTGGGTTAAGCGCTCACTTTGCAGCACCAGGGACCCAGGATCGAATCCCGGCTCCAGCCCCGGCCTGTGCAGACCCATACGCTGAACTGGGGAGTTGCCCCAGTTCAGTTCTCTCTCTGTCTCTGTATCTCTCTCCCTCTCTCTCTCTTTAAAAAAAAAAAAAGACATGAAAAGATGTGCTAATTGCTCTCACCCTGAAGTTTGCTATGCTACCTAGGTTTTTCTTTTTGTTGAATGTCTCTAAATTCAAAGAAATAGCAGGAATGTTGTCAAAAGAAGTAGGACGCGGCTTGCATAGAGTGATAATGCAAGATATGGTTCATATCCTTCTATTTTTCTAATTCCCTATGTTTACACCCAACAGCAATAATCCCCACACTTTGCAAAAACTTGCCAAGGGATTCATTCCTTAATCAATTTAGAAATTAACTTGTTTCAGTAAATAAGAAAAGAGGGTTTTTATTATATTTGCTTTAAAACTTTGAGTAGTCAGTGAAGCTTTCTTTGTTGTTGTTTTGTTTTGTTTTGTTTTCATCTTTGAAAATCCTTGATCAGATAAAACACTGGTAAGATAAAATGCTTCCTCCTAGAAGTCAGAGGTTACCCAGCCTAGCTCCTCCTCTGACTCAATAGAAACCTTCCTGTATTACTAAGTCAGAACAGTTTTAGAACCCTCCCCATTGGCGGGGAATAGCCATCTTCACCTCAGCTGTTCCTGAGTCTTTGCAAGTAAATCACATTTACCAAGGGAAGGGGAAGAGGGCGAAATATTCAACCCAGGGACCTGACGCTATTTACAAGTGGAGGTCCCACCTCCCACCCTCATTACACACCCACACACTTATACTTGCCTAGGTAAGTATGTCTTTAAAGTGTGGCCAAGCAAGGCTGATAACCAGTTCAGATTTGGGGTTGTAAGGCTATACTGTTAACTGGTCTGCTTCCATGCCGGGGTCAGAAAGCTGAGGAGCCTCAGCTTCCAGCAAGTGAGGCTGTGAGGAGGCAAGTTTCAAGAAAGAGCTTTTCTTCCTGTCCTCAAAAGAGTATAAGAGTAATGTCTGCATGTCTTCTGTGACAATAGCCACAATAATAGCAAGATTGACGGTTATTAGGCAATTGATGTGATACACATTGGTCTAAATCCTTTACGCAGATAATCCTCTTTAACTTGTACACCCTCTTGAGACACGTATCATTATTGCCCACTTAACAAACATGGAAACTGTGAGTAGAGACATTGAGTGCTTTGCCAAACATCATATTGCTGAGCAGCCACAAGGGGAATGTGAATCAACGGAACAAACTTTGAAGACCAAGGGCCTCACCAATAGGTAACAGTTAAAAAGGAACCTGAGGCAAATGAACAAGACATATAGCCACATATTGTCAATTCACCAACCATTTACTGAAAGGCTCCTCTATATAATGAGTATATACATGAAACTCAAATATATTTTTTCTATCCTCATATTAAAATCCAATCAGGAGAATTAAATATGGAGCGAAAAGAAAATTTTTTTTTTAACTTATGCTTGTGCCTGCAAAGAGAGGCTTTCAGTCATATACACAATTTTTGATTTATAAAGCATTTAAAGAAACACATGAACCTCTCAAGTGCAGATTGATAGAAATCATATAAAAGTGATTAACGGGTACTATAAAAGACCACAAAGTTAAAAGAAAACAAGTCTCCCAGCTGAAGAGCCCTAGCAGAGTTGCTGCCTAAAATTAGATCAATCATATGATTTAAACAATTCCTCGAGGATGGGAAGGGGACATGAAGAAACAGTAATATTTAAAAAGTTAAAAAAAGAAAAAGAAGAAAGAAAACCCTTCTAGAGACTTGAGAACAAACACAGCCTTAACAATGCGGGCATCAAGCCCAAAACTACCACGTTGCCTTTGGGGATAAAGACATTTAGCAGCGTTCCTGGACGGATAACAAAACAGATTGTTTTCCTCTTCTTCTACCTCCCTGTAATAAATAGTCAAAGATGCATCGTGTGAAAATACTGCATTTGGGCTTTGAGGCCATATGCTGACACTGAGAATCTGAAATAGGCTGACTCATGGGCCTTGTGATTTTTTTCCCCTCATTGTCCTGATTAATAAGGTTAGTGTTGAAGTCAAGTTATGAGAAAAACCAGTTGAGAAAAGATGGATGATTTTTCTTTCTTTTCAGAAAATACCACCCTGGCTTTCAATTATACATGCTATATTTATAACAACAAACCAATATTTTGTTGGCCTTTACTGAGAAGGAATGTAGTATTTTCACAATTTGTCTAACTTTCAAAAAAGCAGGATGTAATTGTTACCAACCAATGTTACCCCAATAAAGTTAACAATAAAAAAAAGTAGGATATTAAAAGTACTATCAGGTTGCAATTAGTTATGTGTTTCCAGCCCATTAGGGAGGTCATTTTGACTTAGAGACAAAGTTGGGAGGGAGTGAGGCCATGGGGCTTTGAACCTCACAAACTTAAATTGAAATCCTGGCTCTATCAGTTAACGGCTGTGAAATGTTGAGTAATTTACTCAAACTCTCTGAACTTCTTTTATTTTATTTTTTTTAAAGATTAATTTGAGAGAAGGTGAGAGAGAGAGAGAGAGACAGAGACAGAGACAGAGACAGAGAGAAAGGAAAAAGGAGGAGGGCCCAGAACAGTCTCCACAGTTATACATCATTAGTTGTGACACAGTTTCATTCCACACAGGTGGATGTGGGGCTGCTTTGGCAGAAACCAAATCAGGGGCCTCCCACATAGGAGGCGAGAACCTTCACCACCATCCTGGTGGTTACCACTTGAGCTGCAGTTCAGCATATGGGCTTTCACAGGCCAGGGTCAGAATTCGATCCCCAGACTTCAAGTTGTAAGAAGAGCACTCAACCTGCGGAGCCATCCCAGCATCCCTGAACTTTATTACCTTATTTATAAAATGGGGATTATATTATATACATCACACTTTGAGGTCCTTGAAGAATTAAAGATAATGTATGTGTGCCTGATATTGTGTTAACCTATATTACAAACAACTGATTATTTATCTACTGAACTGATTGGCTGGCTCACAGGTTTTCTACTAATCAAGATGTTTCTTACTCTGACTGTAATATAAAAGGTACACGATGCAATAGATAGTATTTTAGAGCTCAGAATTTCTAGTTTCTGATGTCTAACAACTCCCTTGCTACTTACTCATGGAATACTTACTTAGGTTTCTTTGTATAGCTAACACTGCGATTACACAGGTAACCAAAACAGACAAGGCTTTGTTCCTATAAAATTTACATTTGTAAAACAGGGTAGGGATGAGCAGGGCTGAGCTACCAGGTTGGAGGCAAAAAAACAAAGGCTATGGGGAGATTTAAGGCACAGTAATAGATGGGATGGTGGATTATTTGTGTGGCTTGATCAAGAAACAACAGACATTTGAACTAGCTCTCCACTTATACAATGAAAAAACAAGTCTTTTAGATTTTAAGAATTTCATCATATCTGTGGCAGTTCTGATTATAATTCAGTTTTTGCCTTTTACTCCAGCTAGTTTATTTTTTTAATCCAAAATTCTTGTCAATATATTTCCTAGGAATTGCACCTGTAATTGTCAGGATAGTAAATTCAATACATTTAAAGTTTTCTGCAATGTCAGTAGGAGTTGAGGGAAGAGATTTCTTCCTTAAGATATTTCAGACAAAACAGGGGTCAGTGATGGGCTGAATTGTGTCCTTCCAATATGTTGAAATTGTTACCCACCCACCCCACCACCAATACTTCAGAATGTGACTTCAATTGGAGATAGGGTTTTTAAAGATGTAATATTAAGTGAGGTCATTAGGGTGGGACTTAATCCAATATGACTGGTATCCTTATAAGAAGAAATTAGAAACAACCTAGGTGTCCATCAATGAATGAATGAATAAAGAAAAAACATATAAAGAGAATATTATTCAGCAATAAAGTTTAGAATATTATTCATCAATAAAAAGAATGAAATCTTGACATTGGCAACAACATGGATGTAGCATGAGGGGATTACGCTAAATGAAATAAATCAGACAGACAGAGAAAGACACATGCCATACGATCTCACTTATACGTGCAAACTAACTAAAAAACAAAGAAAAACAAAAACTAACCAAAAAAACAAAACAAAACACAAAAGTTTATAGGAACAGAAAAAGATTGGTGGTTGCCAAAGGTTGGGGAGGAGACAGTGGAAAAAATGATGAAGGGGATTAAAAAGCACAAAAATGCAATTATAAAATAAATGCATCATGGAGATGTGATGTATAGCATGGTGACTATAGTTAATATCATACTGCATACTTGAAAGTTTCTGAGAGTAGATTGTAAAAGTTTTCTTCACAAGAAAAAAAATTTCCGTAACATGTACAGTGACAGACGTTAACTAGACTTAGTGTGGTGATCATTTTGCAAGCAATATACCGTATACAAATCTCAAAGCATTTATATTGTACACCTGAAACTAGTATAACGTTATGTGTCAATTATACCTCAGTTAAGAAATAAAGAAAAAAGGAAGAGAGGGAGGGAGGAAGGAAGGAAGGAAGGAAGGAAAGAAGGAAGGAAGGAACTAAGGAGGGAAGGAAAAAGAGAAGGGGAAGGAAATCTGTTTAGCCCATTTGCCTTTTCAGTCATTTATTTTTCAGGTTATTTGACTTCAACTCATAATAAGGATGCAGAATAAACATTGCTTAACATTCATTAAAAAAGCCTCAGTTTTCACTCTGACGACCAAAGTTATGCCTTCCTGCTCCAATCCCCTTGGTTTTTTCCCCTTTCAGGAGAAAAATAAGGTGTCTATCAGACTAGGAGTAGCCCTATACCCTGCCCTATTGTAAAAAAGGAGAAACATTTTGAAAAGAAAAATGACACTTTCATTTTGATATTCAAGATCTCACTGAAAATAACCCAAAAAGTATCGCCTATTCTTGGGGGAAGAAAGATTTAAACTGCAAAACGTTCTTAGTGGAAATTGAAAAAAAAAAATCTATGTTTATTC